>JAZKJV010006967.1:0-44179 GCA_037367405.1 Ottelia alismoides | reverse complement strand
TGGTTGCAGAGGCCGCGGGATTGGATGGATCGGAGAACAGTTCCCGATCGCAGCATTTCGGACGGTGGATAGCGATTAAGATCGCGACTTCGGGATCGGGCGTGATGGTGATCGAGATGAGGCCAAAGTGGGAGGATTCGGGGCTGGGGGACGAGTAGGCACGTGGGGAGGCTTCCAGGGGAGGGGGTGCGCAGGGGTTGCTTCTGGGAGGAACTCGGCCCGAGGTGGGCGGGGGGCCGGGAGGAACTCGGCCGGGAGGGGGGAGGTGCTTCCAGGAGGAACTCGGCCGGGAGGGGTGTGCTTCGAGGAGGGGTGCGGCGGGGGGAGGCTTGTCTGGAGAGGGGTTTGGCAGAATGGCATCATATTGTAAATATGATGTCTTTCGAAGGGTAAAATAGTCAATATATTATCTTTTCCGTCAGAGTTAACGGAGAATTCAAACGGAAATTGACACAGGGTTATGCAATGTAAAGGTTAAGCATTATTCGGGGTTCTGGATGTAATTCGTTATTACCGAGGGTTCCTGGGTAAATACCATATTACTCAGGGTTATGGGTGTAAATATCCCAATAGTAAATTGTATCATTGTGAATAGTAAACTGTGAGGAGGATTGAGAGGATTGGAAGGATGGGTACACCAGTGTACCCCAACCCAACCCAGTCCAACCCAACAACCAAACAGGCCCTTAGGGTGTGTTTGTTTGGGGAATAGCTCCAAGAATAAAGACGCTCTTCCCCTCCCCTCGCTTTCCTCGCACGACAATTCCCCTCTGCGCATCTCTCTCGACTTTTACTCCACCTTATTCCAACCTTATTCATATCCTTATTCCACGTTACCTACCCTTATTCTACCTTATTTCACCTTATTCTTATCCTTACAGTCGAACAGAAATAATTCCTTATTCCAGCTTATCCAACCCAACAACCAAACAGGCTTATTCTTGAACCGAACACACAATTAGAGTATTTCTTATCTAATCTAAGTTTCATTTCATTTAATTTCAGATAGATCAGATATTAAAATACTTTTTAGCATCCAAACAAGAAAACGTGGAAAATGGGATATTGAATATGTCGAAAACATTCTTTAGGAAGATGAATTACCATTGTACTACAACATGTTTGTAATGAAATACATGGAACTTTCGTATTAAGGATTAAAGTCACAATTTGGATATAAGGATGTTCTACCATTTAGTGTATAGATTGCATCATTGCTTCTGAAGTATAGAGGTGACAAGCATAGTTACAAATAATGATGAAACTCTAAAGGCTGCGGTCTTTAAGATTGACCTCAAGAAAGCATTTGATTCGCTGAAATGGAGGCCTATGAAGAAGACCCTTGCTTTAGGTGGCTACCCACCCAAAATTACGGACTTGGTTACTGCCTCTCTCAAAAGTAGTGCTATTTACTTAAAATAAATGACTCTCTATCGGACTATAACCTTCATGCGGGGTCAAACAAGGGAACCCACTCTCACCACTACTCTTCGTTAATACCATCAATTTACAGAATGGATGCTAAAAAATCTCGCTAAGCACCACCTGATTTAGGGTTACTAAATTTCGGATGAATATCTCATCGTTACTATGATGCTATTCACTGATGGTACCCTAATTTTCCTAAAGTTTGATGAAAGCGTGTTTAAATGTCTAAGTTTCACTCCTAAGGTTTTCTCTAAGATTTTTGACCTTTATGTCAACGATAACAAATCTACTTTCCACCGTCTCAACCTCTTGAGTTCAACAAAAAATCGTGGCTTCCAATATTTTCAAATGGAAGATCGAAGACTTCCCTATCTGCTACCCAGGCATACCTTTATCTCCTAAACCTTTGAAGAAACATGATTGGCTTCCCATTATTGAAAAGTTTGACAAAAAAACTCCTTAGCTGGGAATTTAGGATGCTTTTCCTGCCATCTAGGGTATCTGTGTTGAACTATTCCCTTACCCCTCAAATAAATTACATGCTCTCATCCTTAAAGCTAAAAAAATGTTATACTTGACATTGCCAATATTAGGAGGTGCTTCTTATGGAATGGTACCAATGAAGATTAAAATCACCACCATGCTAGATGGGAAATCATTTGCCGTCTTAGGTCCAATGATGGATGGGTCACTATTAATTTAGAACTCTTTAATTGTTCGATGCTCTCCAAATCATGGATCAAAGCACATGAAAACCATACATCCCTATTTTCAAAAAGATACCACAACTCCTGCCCTATTCCCATTCTTGAACCCTCGTATCGTCGTGACTCACCCTCTTGGCTCTCTATCAAATTCCAATGGAGGGCCATAAGAAACATATCCTTTCGTTGCATCGGTTTAGGTGACCAATCTATCCTCTAGCTTGATGGCCTTAATGGGGACCCTTTGCTTCGTGAACTCTTTCTCACCTTATAAGAGCATGCTGACAACAAAATACATTGCCCTATCCAAAGTCCTTTTAATGTTTGCCGCTAGACAAAATTGGCTGAAAGTCCTCATTCACAGATCAAATCTATACCAAGAAAAGCTAAAAGAAATTCCTGCTAACCATCACCTCTGTTCAAACTCCATAGATACTTTAATCCTACCCGATAGAACGACCATCTCCAGATTAGTTAATAATCTATATAACATGTTGTTTAATCGACTAGTCAGAGGATCCTAACGTCCGATCTTGGAGGGTTTGCGATGTCCGATATGTCAAATCCGACAATCGATGTATCGAACGCTCTCTCAGCACTCAACACATGATCAACCAACTTAGACAACAATCAACCCACAACCAATGAATAATCAATGAAATTTGTGCCAGTGAAATTTATTATACCCTACAAATAAATGTGTATAACAAGCAAGTGCATGGGTCGAACCACTAAGAGCTACGGTGATAGGTATTTATTGTCAATTATTGGAAATTAAATAATAAACATTTTTCATACTTTTTGGGTTTTTTAGATTTTGTGGGGTTTTCAATATATTTACTTTATACAGACTTTAAATTTATGTATTTTTATATTTTTGAATTTATAATAATTATTTTTTAAATATTTTTCTAATTTTTATTTTCCTTTTCTTTTTAAGAAATAATAAGTGTATATATATATCTATATGTAATAATATGTATAATATAAGGATTATATATGATATATATATATACAATAAATAAAAAAATCAGAAAATACAAATAGGCGCAATCTTTTTTATTTTTTAAAGGTTTTAAAATATATTTAGGTAATAATAATAAGTAATATATAATGATAATATATATAATATACGATTTTATATTTATAAATATCACTATATTTTCAAAAATTATAAAAATAAAATGTTTTTCATTTTTATAATTTTCCCTATTTTTATGAAATTTCTTGATTTTTTGCTAATATTTATATATTTTTAATTAATTTAATATAACAAAATAATAAATAGGATAATAGGTCAAATGATTTAAAGTTTTAAAAATAGAAAATAAATCAAAATTTCCCAAAATTACTTTTACTATCAAATATTTAATACAATGAATATATATTATATAAATTAATTTTTTGATATATATATATATATATATTTGCAAATTTTATAGGGTTAGGAGGAATTTTCAATTTTTAAGGTTTTTCTTTTGTATTTTTTATTTTTGATCTAGAGTTATAATATACAGTAACAATAATATATAATTTTTTGAATTTTTAAATAATGTTTTATAATTTTTTGTATTTTCAAAGCTAGACCAGGGATAAATAACTACTTTTCTATTATTAATAAATAGGAAATGCAATAACATGACACATAAAAATCATGGCATAAATAAGCATCATTTAAAGCATATCCAACATTTTTTCTCAAAAATGTTAGAGTACATGAGCTATTTATAAAAAAAGACAACAAATTAATTTACAACCTAGGAGGGGTATATTCTCAATAAAAATAAAGTTCGAGGGGCTTTGTGCAATTATACCTAAATACTTAATACTAAAATTACAATTTTAAATACCAAAACCCAGAGGGGTATTGCTACAAAATTTCCACCTTACATGTGGATACATGTGAGGTGAGCTAGGATGGACTAATATGCAATATCAACTAGCACGTGGGGGTCCATGCAATTTTTACACTTTTATTTACAGTATGAATAATATTTACATGATTAAAATAAAATGTACAAAAGGCGGGAGGGGTTATGTGCAATTACCCCATCAATGCACGCTATCCGACAGCCCTTGATCCTTCACTTAAGCGCATCCAACGACCGAGGATGCACATCGTTTCATCGATGATCGAACATTAGAGAATAGATCTGGCATGAGGGCTTCATTCGACGGTTCCGGGGCCATGAGGAAGAACAAGTTCTTCCCCATCATTCGATCTCCAAAAGCACATGCCTCTGACTGTCTCCTTGGTCTCCGATCAGCTCCAAGCCTTCCTAGAAGGCTTCTGCACCCACCAGTACCTTCAAAAAGGTCCAGAACCACGTGTTGGGATCCCTATGTCTCGCTAAGCACAAAGGGTCTGGAGGTCCACTTATTGGACCTAACCCCCCCAGATGGGGTTTTCTCCTCCCGAAACCTGCAGGGTTAAAAAGGGCAAGCACATACGAAGGTGTCGTGGCTGTTATTGGTGGAGCAGTTGATTTGAGGTGAAAGGGTGGTGCTCCAACGTAAGGCATAGGAGGAGCACGGGTGGACCAGATCTATAATGATCCAGGTGGGATGATGGGTCAAGGTGATGATGAAAAGGAAGGGGAAGGTGCAGAGGTGAAAATGGTGGCGGAAAGGGGTGGTTTTGATGGCGAACAATGGCCGAAGCCTAATGCTTCGACGAACATTAATATATGAATCTACGCTAAAACAATAAGTAAATGCATGACATAAATGGTTGAATTAAATGCAGGACTAAAAATCTACTAAGAAATGCAGTGAAAATAGCTCAAACCTGGTTGTAACGCCATGGAGCAGAGGCACGACGGAGGTAGAGCTCCAGCCATTGGATTGAACCATCCAAAGCACTTATCCATTGTTGAATATCCATTTCATCACCTTTATTCTATCTTTTTGGCCCTAAAAACCCTAGCTAATGCATGTAAATAGCATTAATTTGTACAAAATAATATTCATTTATTGCATTTGTTGTGTAAATAATACTGTTTTTAAGATCAAAATTATAGAATAATGAAAAGAAAATAAAAAGAATAAAATACCAAAGGTATTTTATGATCCTAAACACTGAGACCAAGTCAAGAATTGAATTGATCGACAATGAATAAAGTAGGGGGAGATAAGGGCCAAGAATACTATAAAAACCCAATTCTTTTATTCATTCAATAAAACATTTGTTGGGAACTATTTTATTCTTTATTATTTATTCATCAAATAAAGAAACCTTGTACGTGAAAGTAGATAATAATATCTAGAAAAATACCAAATTTAGTTTCTATAAAAATAATGCACAGTGTACTTTTTATACCCTGAATAAGGTTCCAAAATCTCAACTTCCCAGACTCATATCTTTCAAATAAAAACTCAAAATGTATCAAATCACCTTTAATTGTATATAATTTTAATAAACTATATAATGGAGGTGGTTTCATATTTTTTGGAGTTAAGTTGTGAAAGTTAGGTTTTGGACCCCAATTGTACAGTATACCCGAACAAAATATTCATTTTATTTTTTCTTTATTATTTTACACTCTTATATTTTTATAATGTTTTAAATATTATTTATAATATATATACATATTAAAACTAGAAAAAACCATAAAGAAAATATAAAATAAAATAAGTCTATAAAAATATATAGGTAAAATACCTATGCCAATACCTGTAAATAAATAAAAGTGAAATTCATTATTTCATTATTCATTCTTTTATATTTTTATACTATTTTAAATGTTATATATATATTCTATTAAAAATATAAATATAAAATAAAACAAAAGAAAATATATTAAAATAAAATAAGGTACAAATTACATACATGAATATACAATAATTATACCTATATAATTTATACTCCTATTTATTTTAGTATAGAAATAACATTAGAAAAATATAAAAAATATTTATACACCTAAAAATAAGTTATAAATATATAAAATAATAGAATAAAAGAATAAAATAAAATATACAAAATAAAAATAAAAATAGCCAAAACATAGATGAATATACCTATAAATACACCCTTAAAAATTAACTAATAATAAATTACATCAAAAAAATAAAAATTATATTAAAATACTACATAAAATAATAAATATTTTTATTTTATAATAAAAAAAATAATAAAATCATTTACTATAATTAATTAATTAATTTAGAATAATACATAGAGTTTTGTCATATAGCATCTCATTTTGGACCAATCAGGGCCCAGGTTTGTTGACCCCCGGTCAACTCCCCCTGGCGCCTCTACTCCCCGTTAGAACCATCTAATCCCCCATTTTCTTCCCTTTTTCATGGGCATTTCATCAATCCATCTCGCCCAATCTTTATGCCACAATCAAGATCAACCATCATTGATCCACGCTGGGCCTTTAGATCCCTTGTATATAACATTGATTCCTCTAAAACCCTAGGTTAATACGGGTGCTCCACACGACTTTAAATAAAAACCTCCTCCTTCCTCTTCAAATTTGGTCACTGTTCTGAGCCTTATATCCCTTAAATCTTGGTCTAGAGAATCTTCCGTGACAGAGGGAGATCCCCTGAGGTCTGGAGCAGCTCGCGGAGGAGGTGCACCCACAATGGCCATCGTCAACCCCCTGCTCCCTGGCCTTCGGCCAGGTATAAGAGCTGGCCTTCATGCCTTCTTTAGATAGCATTTAAGTCCCGATTTTTAATTACACACTTAGTTTAGTGATTAATCCATAGTTTTAGTGTATAATCGCCATACTTGTAGTTCGCCGGAGCTCAGCTCCAGCGAACCCCTCCACTTTGGCTCGATCATTTTCTGCTGCACCCCTCACTCCCATTTCTCTCCCTATCACTTCTCCTTCATCACAAGCCCCTCCACTCACCCAGATCCTGCACGGATCTGGAGATATGGCTCTTCATCTCCACCACCTCGCCGGAGTAGCCGCTGCACATCGCACCTGCCGATCATCTACTCCAATAAGCCCTCAGCACCTCCCTTTTTCATTGCAATTAACTTCTGCAGGTTCTGGAGGCCAAAGGACCATCCGGGGTCGATTTTTGCGCAACCCGGAGGTACCTAGAGCCTCTTGCCCTCTCCGAGCTCGTTGGACGCCGCCAACACTCCTAGAGCCTTTCTGACACTACCAACGGGTGCGGAGGGCCATGGCAACATTTTGTGTCTTCGATAAGCATCCCAGGTGGTCGGAGGGCCACACTACCCTTGATCGAAGCTTGGAAGAACAAGAGTTCTTCCCTATTCTTCCAAGTGTCTTCAGCACCATCCGATCGACCGTCCTCACCGGATATAATAACCATTGTTCGATTTATCGGGGCTTCAACTGTCGATCGTCTTCGGGTGATCTAACCTCCACCGTCAGATCGTGAAGCGGCGTCACGTAACGGGAGGACGCCACGTGTCTAAATGAATAAGATCTAGCCATCCGTCTCCATGCGTTATGGGGGTAATTGCATAACTCGCCCAGATGTTTATTAATTAGTCTTGTAAATAAAATCGATAGTGTAAATAAAATTGTGAAATTACATGCAAACCCCTGTACTTATTTCATATTGCACTTAGGTCCATGCTAGGTCACCTCACGTGCCATCCCACGTGACGTGGGAAATTACAAGGATACCCTTGTACCTTTTTGTATTTTACTTTTACTCCACTATAATGTAATATATGTTCTTTATTTTTTGGAAAAATTGTAGCGAGGCCATCACATTTAATTTTATTTACATATATGCCCTTAAAAGTTAGCAATTTTTATGTGTTTGTTTTATTTGTTTAAAATAGCTGATGTGCTTCGAAAGTTACAAAAAATAGGTGTAGGTTCCTGATTGCTTATAATTTCACTCCGTATTTTATTTTGCAATTATGGACCTTTTTACTATTTATTTAAATGAAATGAGCATGTTTTTACCCCTATCTAGATTATAAAATAACAAAAAATAGAAAATGGTTTCAAAAATTCCCCAAAAAATATATTTTGTTTATTTATGTATTTTTAAATTTCAGACCAAAAATCACTAAAAAAGGAAAACAAAACTCTTAAAAATAGAAAACCCCAAAATCCTTTATAAAATTTTTAAAATTCCTAAAAATTTCAAAAATATTATTTTCAATTTTAGAATTTTATTTATATTATTATCTATATATTAAAATTGATTTGGAAATTTTTGAACTTAATTTTCTAATTTTGATTTCCACTTTAATTCCAGCCTATTATTTTATCCTTGTTTTTAGCTATTTTCAACCTTAAAAATATATAAAAATGAGAACAATTTACTAAAAATCACAAAATAGTAGAAAATTATTTAAAACCCCAAAATATTTAATACTGTAATTTTTGGTTATTTCTAGTTATATTTATATCTCTTTTATATATTATTGTATATATAGTCTTATATATTTTATTATGAGGATGGGGAGCTTGCACCAAGGTGCATGTAACTTTACATGCACCGGCGCTTATATCTTCCACATTTTTTTACTTTTTTGAAAAATACCATCATGTATTTTCATCTATATATCCCTCAAATATGTCATTTGAATTTCGTTAGAAACAGAGACTCCTATGACCTCCATCCAGAACAAATAATTTTAACGGTCTTGGAATTGATGTAATCGACCTATTCTAGATGGAGGTCATAGGAGTCTCTGTTTCTGACAAAATTCGAATGGTGTATTGGAGGGATATATAAATGAATATACATAATGGTATTTTGCAAAAAAGTAAAAAATATAGAAGATATAAGCGCCGGTGCATGTAAAGTTACATGCACCTTGGTGCAAGCTCCCCATCCTCTTTTATTATATATATTAAAAAGAAGAAGAAAATATAAAAAAATATAAAATGTAAAAAGAAAATACAAAATTATAAAACCAAAAACAAAAAAAAGTTATATAAAAAATCCAAAAAAAATATAAAATTAAAAACCCACAAGAATACAATGAATGATATGTTTGTACATAATACTTTTCGTGAAAAATAACCGTACGCTACCGGTTTTTCTTAGTGGTTCGACCTCTACATGCTTACTTGTTATACATGTAGAGAATAATAAATTTTGATTATGCTATTCATTGCTTGATTTATCCGTGGGTTGATTGTTGATTGATTGAGGTCTTATCCAAGGTCGCTTCGACGACTATCGGTCTACCTTGGGGATTGACACGACTTCGACAAAATCTCTCTCATCAAATAGCATTGTTGTCGGGGAGCAATGTGCGTAGCATATTTTATCATGTATCTTGTATAGTCGTTATTGCTTATTCATTGATTTATTGATGTAGTTAGTAATTGATTTTATTTTGCATATATTCATTCAATTATTCTTTGTGTATATATATATTTCATTTTATTTACAATATTTGATTATATGTGCTAACATACATCTCTTTGTGACTTTGTTGTGAGGGTCCGCTCGTGAGGACGACTTCTTAGGAGGTCGAAGCAGCCGAGTTTGGTAGAGACTGGTCTTCACCCTTTGACCAGTTGGAGAGGCAGCATGTGAAGCAAGGAGAGAAGTCTTAGCATAGAGATAGCTTAGATTTATTGATTTATTTGTGAGAGAGAGTTAATCAGTTAGAATTTGTAATAATTAAGACTTGGATAATATTCTACACAATGAGGTCCAGTGCCCACGTGTTTGTTCACCTGGGGACCTCATCACAGTTTTTCGTGTTTTACCGCCTTCTTTTATTTTGTTTTTTTACCTTCTTTAGTTTGAGTTTTCTGCCTTATTTTTATTTGTTTTATGTGCATGGAGACCCTAGACTTAGGTTGCTTACCTCGGTAATTAGGTCCAAACTCTAATAAGAATGCATATATCTATAGTCTCTTACGTTTGGAGCTAGGCAAATTAATAAGTGTTAGTTATTTGGATTTCAGATCACATTCCAAGAGAGGTCCTATACAATGCTTGTAGGACCCGTTATGGTAGGCATCGATCAACATCGAAGACCGGAGCTTGGTCTCACTTCTGAATAATTAACAAATGGTTCTTCACGATTAATAGCATCTACTTTTTAGGGTAATTTTGTTGATTGCACACCAACTTGTAGTTATGTTTAAAAATTTTATTTTGCATACCGCATGGAGAGAGACGGGAAGCACTATAAGTCCTCTAACTCCGCATGCATCATTAAGTTCAATGATGAGATTTCCATCATCGAATTGACTTGCACGGCTTTTTTGCTATCTCCCTCTGATTTTGAGCACATAGGACTTAAATAAAAATCTACAAAAATGTTAGGCGATTGTATGCAAAAAGATAAAAAAGTAAAAAATCCAAAAAAAACTAAAACAAGGGGACTGCTACATAAACTTCGACCTTAATTAAAATCCGTAATGGACTTTAATTATCTTGGGATCATAAATCCCTCATTATCTTCAGGTATCTTGGGAGGGGACCAAAATCTCTCCTATGAGCGAGGCACGACCCTCTAAGGATTAGATCCAAAAGCCCAATATGTAATTGCCTTGTGTATCGCATGGATTTCCGAAGTAATGACGCCTTCTATCATACATGACCAAGTAGGGCCTTGTCAGCGATGGTGTTCCCGCCATGTGTGGAACATCGACATGGTCTGAAGTACTGAGCTTAGGCTATGCCCTCACGGGTGTGTCTGTCTCATCGATTTGCGTCCGAGCAGGTCCTTGCACGCTCATGGGTGATTCCGTTGCGAGCGAGGTCTGAAGTAGTGGTTTTGCCTATCGGCTTCCTCTCTCTATTTCTTTGGCCGAGTAGGGATCCAGGAAGGGTTACAAAGACCTCAAAAAGTGTAGACTATAGGTTACAAAGGAGGAGGACAAGTACATGATACTTTTCTAGCAATACACTCTCTACTATAGGGTTATCGTGCTAAGGACTTGTTAAAAGATATGCCCAAAATAACAGCTCTAAAACTGAAAAGATAATAAATAGCCGACCCTTCAGGGCTTCACGGCATGAGTTGGTGAGCCCAATTTTGTGTTGTGCTTGTATGGATCTAGATTAAGGTTCAAAGATCAACTCTGCGCATTTGCGCACATTTTGTCATGTGTGACTTCCTCTTTGACCTCCCCTGAGCTCGAGCCTTTCTACTATTATACACTCCTTTTTATTCCTCGTTGACCACCTCTTTCCTCCTGCATCGATCTTCTCTTGCTCCACGATAACGATCCATGGATGGCTTAGTCGGAACCCCGCTGATGCCCACATCGATTCCCCGGACTCGATATTGTCAATAATTCGAGGCTATTCCCGAGAATCTGGTCCAGACCTTGCATACCGATCTCCAGACTCCTCGTCTTCTTCTCGGCTCCTTGACCACCCAATAAACTAGGTGATGATTACATGATATGTTGTGATAATAAGCCCAAATTATGTGAAATACAATATTAATTCCTAGGTTACAAACTCTAAATTCACATAATATATGTCTACATTATTCCATGCACATATGCGCATAATATCATCATAAAATTAAGAAAACATCTGATAAAATATTCTCATCAATTATCATCATCAATCAGATTTATCAAAGAGAAATTGAGTATACTCATAGAGCACTAATTTAATCAACCAACGAATTGACTTGGCTCTACAAATTATCTCTTACATTTTGTTGGAAAGAAAAGGGGAGGGTTGAGAGTGAAAATTTCCAATCTTTAATATCATGTCTAGAGCCACTCATGAACATGCATGTACATCACCTTTATTTAATCTCTCTCTCTCTCTCCCATTACTCATGAAAGTAGCCATCCATATTCTATCTTGCCCATGTATCTCCCCCATGCATGAATGAATTTATTATTTTTGTCTTTATATGCATGGGGTGCTTCCCTTGAATGCAAGTAACATTCTTCTCCCTTCCCCATGCATGAATGAATTTATTATTTTGTCTCCATGTGCATGGGATGTGTCCCTTCATTAAAGCAACATTCATCTATAAAAGGAGGCATGACACATGAAGGATAGTCTCCTCCTCCCCCTTGCACTCATGATTCTTACTACCTCTCTCTCTCTCTTTTATTCTCTCTCTCTCTCTCTCTCTCTCTCTCTCTCTTTGTCTCATGCAGATGAAGGCATAGCCGACAACAGCTCCTTCCCAGACCTCCTTGCTCTTACATGTTGTGTGACATGCAACCTCGCGGCCTTCTCCTCCACCTTGCGCGACCAGCAGCTTCTCCGCGTATTTCGGCTCCTTCTCCGTGCACTCCGGTTCCACCTCCCACGCATCTGGCTCCTTCCTCGTGTGGCTTAGCACGTTTCCAGCACCTCCCCACGTGGCCAGATCATTGAGCGCCCCGTTGGTGTTCCCACCAACTCGCGCGCACGCCTCCTCGACATCTAGCACCATCATGGTCTCCATTTTAGATTTGCAAACTCCAATAGAGAAGACTTCTTTCTCATCATTACTTACCTTTTGTATTTTTTCATTTAGTCATTTTATTTAAGTTGAACTTGAAGGAAACAACTCTCATGTTATAAGTTCTCTTGTTTTTTTATATTACTTGTTTTGTTTAAGTTGAACTTGGAAGCATTCTTATTTTGTAAGGTTCTTTTTCAACTATAAGTTGCCTAAATATATTGCAAGTTTTCCTTCCATTATTTTGTTTTGAAACATTGCAAATGTTACATTAATTTTTCTATCTTAATTTGCAATTCTACCCTCGCCTTCTTATTTAGTTGCACTCATGACCACATTTGTTTACTTTGAGTTCTAAGAAATATTTTTTCCATAGATTGCATTTACTCTTTAAGATTTCATAATTTTTTTCTCTCATCGCCATGGAGTAAGATTTGATTTAAGTTTGAAAGAAGAACAAATATCATAAATTTGATTGGTCCTTGTGGATTCGATCCTCTTACAATTTTTTTGTAATCCGACCATGCTTGTAGTTGTAATATTTGATTAATTGCGATTTTTCGTGGAACAACAACGACGTGGTAAAATCATCTTTTTAAATCGCGGAAAATTGTATCAACATTTTGGCACCGTTGCCGGGGACTAGGCAACATTTGCAATTTTTTTCTTCATTCCTAACTTATTTTCGATATTCTAATCCGTGCAAATTTTTTATTTCAGGTACTTGAACTCTGAAAAAGAAAAAATGAAGATCCATGCATTTTTTTAGCGATCTTGTAATTTGTTTTAAGTAGAAAAATTTTGCAATCTTAATTTCTCCCCCTTCTCGAGATAGCCTGCCATCAGCAGGACAAAATATTATAGATTAGCAGCAGAAGTGCAGGCACTGTGAGCTTCTCTTTCTCTTAGGCAACCTAGGTTTTTAAATTTTTGCATTTGTTTGTGTTCCGAACTTAAACTGAAAAAATTAAAAAATACTTCTTCTTTGCATCAACTCTGTGGTCTTCTCCCTCTGCTCACCTAAAAAGATCACCAAAATATGCTTTATCATGCTAAAAAAGATAAGCTTGAAAGGCCACCGCAGTGGTCCGAGTAGAAAGCGGACAAAATTCCTGAATGCTTGTTTTGATGCACATGTATGACACAAAAATCACGAGCACATAGAACCCTTGGATAGAGAAAAAAATCCCTGGTGCTACGTAGGATTGCAGAGAGAAATCGTAACTCCTCGACGTGTTGGGCACAGGTTCTTGTGGGAAGAAGCAGATCTTCGATCTGAGTACCGCACCCTGGATCCTCCAGCCGGATTAGGACATCGATTTCTCACAATCTTCCACACCCACCTCATCTTTAAGGACTCTAATTTCTCTGAAAATTTTTGTTGAATCACTAAACTAAAATCGAAAAGATAACCGCTTCCGTGGTAATTTTTTGTGTTGAGTTGGTGAATCAACAAATTGTTTTGTGTTAATCTACTGTGTACTTGTCTGTGCTTGATAATCTTTATTCATGGAAAAAATTCAAGCTATGCTCAATGAGATGCACGAGAAAACGAGGTTGAATCGGGCTATTGCATTGAATTATTTGGAGGATAGGAAACGATCTTCTCGACCCATTGATCCACCTATTTTATTACCGATTGAGCATGAGATTAATGAAATGATGTATCTAGTGCAAAAATATCAAGAAGATCAAGAACACAAAAAGGACGAGTCATCCGATCAAACGTCAAAACCACTCCATGATGACCAAATATTACAAGAATTTCTTGCATTACCTTCTCGCGCATGTCCTTCCTTTGTCTCTTCCAAGCCACTTTCACACGCAGAACATTCATCCATTTCAGATACTGAACTAATCTCCGATTCTTTAAGAAATCACTCATTCTCCTTACCCCTATCACCGACCCATGAAAGTGACTCTCAGCATACTCTTCATGAATTAGTTATCCAAATCCAACAAAACCAGGGAGCACTTATGGATGAGTGTAATAGGATGCATGAGAATGTCAGTAAACAACTTTTGGAAATTCGTGCTCATTTGATGAATAGGCCTAATAGTTTGGCGGGTGAATGCAATATATCTCAACAATATTTTGAGAAACATGAAGAAAATAAAATTGAAGATTTCAGACACTTAAGAGAAGAAGAAAAATGGGTCCCAATATCAGTGAACCAAACAATGGCACTTCCTTTTGATGAACTAGATGTGAGATGTATAGAAGAAGAATTTATTGATGAAATAGTGTCATCTCCATGTCTCCTCAAACCCAGATTGGTGACATTTTATGATATCCCCATCTTCACTCCTCCTGTGTCAGACCATGTATTAATTGAAATGCCCAATGATTTAATAGATGAATGCTTTCTCTTAGAAAGACTCGAACACTTTATACATGAAACTTCATTTTGTGATCTTGAGGGGCGTCTTATGGAATATGACTCTATGGATGAAATTGAGGAGGAATGCGATATAATTTCAACTTTCATGAATCATGTTGATCAGAATGATTTTGGAGAGTATAATAAGGAAATTTTTGAAATTGAGATCACACCTCTAATACAACTCGATCACGACCCACTTTCGATGGATACATGTATTAATGATGGCATCGATCTTTCCTTAGATTATTCTGAAGGTTATGAACATCGGTTTACTAATGATATCGATTGGTCTGAGATAATAGTTGAATTTGAGGATAGATTGGTATTGACTTCAGCGAAGAAATCGAGGAGGATCTGATGTTTGATGTTAATTCTGGATGTGATTTTACGATTAATGAAAAAAGTCCAAACTTAGAGTTTGGATATGAGGACATAGTAGACAATGAATTGATTTCTTCATGCACCAAGACTCTCTTCCAACCAACACATGATTATATGTTGAAGATCTTTTATGATGACCCTTTCAAAGATGAGATTTCCAACTCCAATGCCTTCACCATTGAGAAAGAAGATCCACTCAATTCGGTTGATGAATATAATAATACATCTTCTATTACTGAGTTAGAATCTGATCAGAATGATTTTTTATTCTCCGATCCTTTTTGGAATGAAACTGAAGAACTACTCAAAACATTCAAAGACAATCATCCAATCATTCATACAACTCAACCTTTGCCAAATCCGACCTCTATTGTCATACCTCCTAATTCAATGGCCAACACTCCCATGCTCCTGACCTTTGAATACCCAAATCATATTTCTAAGAGAGAATCACCCTCGTGGCTCAAGCAGAGAATTGAAATGAAATTCACAATAGATGCCACCGAAAATAGCCATGATGATTATTTGAGGGAAAATGATGATTTATCACAATATATGTTGGAGGATCACATGCTTATAACCACTCAACCTTCTTTGATGGAAGAATCAATTCTTGGTCACTTGGAGCTTGACTTCAACCCATCAAACCAACTTTTGGTCCATGAGCCCTTCACCAGTCCACCCATTTCTCTCCCATCACATCCAACCCAAGATCAAACTGATTCATCTCTCATTCCGATTCATCAATCAATTAATGTCTTCACCGTATTAATGAGAGCACACATTTATCAAATTCATCAACCGCACCGTCACATCTGGGTCAGGATATCCATATCATATCAAGAGTTTCATTTGGGTTTTCTGAATACAGCTTCTGCACTCACACGCAACACTGGATACTCTTGATAAACTGAATCGTCGAGTTGGGACGTTAAACCAACAACATTTTGTGGGTCCACACCCATAGGTATCTTTGCCTTTCTTTGTATCCTTCTCTTTACTGCATTGCATTAGATAAGTATGGGGGCACACCTCTTTACAAAAAAACAAAACAAAACAAAAACACAAAAATACTTTTCACATCACTCACCCCTTCTTTTAGTACACCTCTTTAAAAAAAAACAAAACAAAAAAACAAAACACAAAAATACATTTTCACATCACTCACCCCTTCTTTTGGTCATCCTATTACACATTGTCTTCACCATGAGGACATGGTTTCTGATAAGTATGGGGCTGTCTGCATATTTTTCAAAATTGCATACTTTTCAAAACATCAAAAAAAATATATTCAAAAAGCAAGAAAACCACCAAAAATACGTCCTTCCTAGTTTTATCCTATCTTTTGAGAAATCATCTCTTCATTGCATAGATCATAGACTGAGGTTGAGTTGACCCTAATCCACTTAACTTTATCAGAGTTTCACTAGGCATGAGTTTTTAAGCTTTCTTCAGGTCCATATGGACTTTTTTCTCTCAATTCCACTAACTCTACTGGTGAATGAACTTCTGTATCTAACTAGATCACCTGAGCAACTAGTAGCGCTCTTAAACTCTTCAGTGGATATTAAACAACTGCACATTGCACTTAGCTTGATTGAGTTGAGTTTACGAGATACAATTACAATCTAGTTGAGGTGAGGAGTTGTCCTCTTGGTTGTGCCAATGCCTGAACCTTATCTATAGTCAGTGAAGGAACTTGACTCAGGGGAAACATGATCTCTCTAGTCTAAGTATGTCAGCAAATAAGCCAGTATCGTGCCTCCAAAGTCAACATTAAGCCGATACTACCTTTTGATGCCAAACCCAAGACAAAAACACCACAAAAAGGCATATCACAATACAAATGCCAAAAACCACCAATCATGCAAAGATGTGCAAAACAAAAACAATGAAAGAAGACCACAAAATAACCTTTCTCCACTAAAAAGCCGTGGTAGCAGCCCAATGATGCTACTTAAATTCTTAAAAGAGGCCCAGGGTTATGCTCTGCAAAAAGAAAAAAATGAGAGCAACGGACCAAAGCGGTCTACGGAAAACCCCGAAAATTAAAGTCCCCTTCTCCAAGAATTATGACCTACTTTTATGCTAACATACTTGGGTGAAAAGAGAATATGCCTGAATTCGGGTGAGGACTGAGGCTATATGAGTAGGGAATCACTCGGTACCTCGATAGATAGTGTTGTTAGCTCGTTCTCTTGACTCACGAAAGCTAAACTATCGCTAACACTGTTTATATCCATTTAAAGTCAAAGAGAATACTTGTTTCTCAGGGATGAACTTACCTGATCGACCTTCTGAAACCATGTCTGATTTTGTTGGAACTGAGAGGCTGTTGAAACTACAAAACTCAAGTCAAGTTGACTATTCGAGCAAATAATTAATCCAAGGGTCAACTCTACTGAAGTTTGTGTATTTGTGTGGTTAGGATCTGAAAACTCGAGATTTTGTGGGTATGTCTGCTGTAAACCCTCACCCAACCTATCTTGGCTATTTACCCTATCCTTCGTTATTACTTATCTATTTCTTGCTCGGGACTAGCAAGATTTAAGTATGGGGGTGTGATGATTACATGATATGTTGTGATAATAAGCTCAAATTATGTGAAATACAATATCAATTCCTAGGTTACAAACTCTAAATTTACATAATATATGTCTACATTATTCCATGCACATAAGCGTATAATATAATCATAAAATTAAGAAAACATCTTATAAAATATTCTCATCAATTATCATCATCAATCAGATTTATCAAAGAGAAATTGAGTATACTCATAGAGCACTAATTTAATCAACATCCAACGAATTGACTTGGCTCTACAAATTATCTCTTACATTTTGTTGGAAAGAAAAGGGGAGGGTTGAGAGTGAAAATTTCCAATCTTTAATATCATATCTAGAGCCACTCATGAACATGCATGTACATCACCTTTATTTACTCTCTCTCTCTCTCCCATTACTCATGAAAGTAGCCGTCCATATTCTATCTTGCCCATGTATCTCCCCCATGCATGAATGAATTTATTGTTTTTATCTTTATATGCATGGGGTGCTTCCCTTGAAAGCAAGTAACATTCTTCTCCCTTCCCCATGCATGAATGAATTTATTGTTTTGTCTCCATGTGCATGAGATGTGTCCCTTCATTCCAAGCAACATTCATCTATAAAAGGAGGCATGACACATGAAGGATAGTCTCCTCCTCCCCCTTGCACTCATGTTTTTATTCTTACTCTCCCCCCCCCTCTCTCTCTCTTTTATTCTCTCTCTCTCTCTCTCTCTCTCTCTCTCTTTGTCTCATGCAGATGAAGGCATAGCCGACAACAGCTCCTTCCCCGACCTCCTTGCTCTTACGTGTTGCGTGACCTGCAACCTCGCGGCCTTCTCCTCCACCTTGCGCGACCAGCAGCTTCTCCACGTATTTCGGCTCCTTCTCCGTGCACTCCGGTTCCACCTCCCACACATCTGGCTCCTTCCTCGTGTGGCTTAGCACGTGTCCAACACCTCCCCACGTGGCCAGATCATTGAGCGCCCCGTTGGTGTTCCCACCAACTCGCGCACACGCCTCCTCGACATCTAGCACCATCATCGTCTCCATTTTAGATTTGCAAACTCCAATAGAGAAGACTTCTTTCTCATCATTACTTACCTTTTGTATTTTTTCCTTTAGTCATTTTATTTAAGTTGAACTTGAAGGAAACAACTCTCATGTTATAAGTTCTCTTATTTTTTATATTACTTGTTTTATTTAAGTTGAACTTGGAAGCATTCTTATTTTGTAAGGTTCTTTCTCAACTATAAGTTGCCTTAATATATTGCAAGTTTACCTTCCATTATTTTATTTTGAAACATTGCAAATGTTACATTAATTTTCTATCTTAATTTACAATTCTACCCTCGCCTTCTTATTTAGTTGCACTCATGTCCACATTTGTTTACTTTGAGTTCTAAGAAATATTTTTTCCATAGATTGCATTTACTCTTTAAGATTTCATAAATTTTTCTCTCATCGCCATGGAGTAAGATTTGATTTAAGTTTGAAAGAAGAACAAATATCGCAAATTTGCTTGGTTCTTGTGGATTCGATCCTCTACTTGCCGCTTACAATTTTTCTGTAATCCGACCATGCTTGTAGTTGTAATATTTGTTTGATTGTGATTTTTCGTGGAACAACAACGACATGGTAGAATCATCTTTTTAAACCGCGGAAAATTGTATCAACACCAGGACCACCTTTGTCCTACAAATGTCATTGCAAATGGAAGTCTACATCTTTTTCTTGTCACAAGCAGCTGAGATTCGATTTCAAGTTGTCTGATTGGGATCCTTTCACATTTCAGATAGAGGCCAAACCCAGTCCTGGATCCCAACATCGAGTTCATTTCTTCAGACTCAGACCTAGAGATGACACCTCAAGGATAGGGCAAGGGATAGCTGCCTCTCCAACCTGAGCAGGGATAGATGCCAGATCAGAACCAGGTGAATGCTCAGTTGCTGACTTCCATCCAAGCCATACAGCAACAACTGTTCGAGAAGACCGTAACACAAACTACATTTCAGGATATGCTGAACGATCTACGGAATAGACCAGTGAGAGGAGGAGATAGACCGACAGGAGGAGGAGGAGGATACAGACCCCGTGATGACCTAGATGAAGAAGAACCGGAACAAAAAAAGCTGAAATCGACACTGAAGGAGACATACAACCCTGGAAACAGCCATATGACCGAGTGGATCCTCATTCCACCGGTATATGCTCACTTTGAGCTCTAACCTCAATTCCTTGCTCTTCTACCATCATTCCACGAGAACACCAATGAAGAACCATACATTTACTTACAACAATTCTCACGCATCTGCCGAACTACCCACTACCCTAATGTCCCTTGGACATAGTGAAGATGATGGCATTCCCCTTCAGTTTGCAAGACAAGGCCCTATACTGGGTCAATCATTTAGGAAAGGTTGTGATACTTGGGAGGAACTGAAATCCACTTTCCTTCACAAATTCTATCCTCTCGATCGGCTCAACCATATGCGAGCCAGGATTAGCAACTTCTCCTAGGCTGCCCATAAAACTATCCATGAATCCTGGGAGCGATTCACGTACCTGCAGGAAAAATGCCCCCATCATGAGATACCAAGGACCAGTCTGGTCCAGCACTTTTTCGGGGGCCTAAATGTGGAAAGCCAAAGACTCATAGACCTAGCATGTGGGGGATCTAAATTTAACAAGGATGGAGATGTGGTCTGGAAATCTTTGAAAAAATGGCTAAAGGAGAGGCTGCCTCTCTTCATCCCGCGCATATCAGAAACAACCACATGCCCTCCATAAGCAAGTACATATGGCAACATCTCCTGAGGTAGAGAGAGACGAGAGCTCCAACCTCAGTATCATCGAGGGCCAGCTCTCAAAGGTTGACATTATTGAAAAGCGATCACAGGATCTCGAGAGGCTCTATGTGATCGAACATAGGATGCAATACTTAGACAAGGTGGAGCAGATCACCAAGCAGTTGGAGCTACTGGTGAGCACCATCAATTCTGTTCAGTCAGCAACATCATCTTAAAATGCTCCTACTGAGAAGAAGGACGAGCCATCATTGCAACAACAACCTCAGCCGAGTCAGCAGCCACCAGTAGTCCAACATGTGTACTACGTGCAGGTGCCCGAATAGGGCTTGCCGCAGCAGTAGATGGTGATTTACCCGCCGGACTTCCTTCCCCCTTCTGATCCAGCCTTCCCACCACCACCATTGATTTAGGAAGTTAACAGTGTATGGAGTAATGATGCACAGTTGGCCCGTCCTACCGAACACTCCCAGGGCCAGCCACCAGCCAACAAGGCTTACTACCAGCCTCAGGGTGGTCGTTATGGACAGTCCTCTCAACCTCCACCTCAGTATCACTAGCCTCCACTGTACCAACATCAATGGAGGCAAAATCAACATTATTCACAACAACAGTACCGCCGGCCACATCCAGTACGCAGCTGCACCACCTCAACATTATCCTCCTCCTCCTCCTCCCTATCAATAGTACCAGCTTCCTCCACCTCCTCAGCATTATCAGCAGTCTCAGCCTCAACCCCCAAACAATCAGCAACAACGTGGTCTGCATGTTAAAACTTCCGAGGCAGTTCCAGTGAACCCTACCCTGGATTGCTTGGCCCAACTTGTGAAAGGCCCAACAGATATGATAAAGACGCTAGACAACCTAACGTCCACTAAAACTCCTATCCTGACCCAGGTTGAAGCAAATCCCAATAATTTTAAGAATAAATAGCATGCATAATGTGATATCCAATCTATTCCTGTAGAGTTAGATGATTGTAATATTACTTTGTATAATGTTGTCACTCTCAAGAGTGGTAGGACTTTGCCTCCATCTACCACAAGCCAGGGGAAGAATAAAGTTTTGACAAGTGAATCATCATCTTCTGCATCAGTCGTGCCAGCTACATGATCGGGTGAGGAATAAGAAGAAGGAGGAGCCATGTCAGATGCCATCCATCTCCATCAACACCAACAAAAACAACAAAAAAATCAGAAAATTCAAAAGACCAAAAAGATGTTCGCAGTCGACGTGAAGTCGCACCATCCACAGAGGAGACGCTAGCAACGATCGATCCTATGCCATCCCATGAAGCAGAGGTCGTGCTTTTTGCTTGTCCACCGACACTGACACCATCATCTTCGTCTCCAGCTTGTACTTCTTTTTGTGATCTGGATGTACATAATATCGTGGACATGAATTTTGTTGTAAATAAGAACAATGCTTTTAATTCCAGTAATGTGAATATTCCTTTTCCTGATGCAATAGAAAATTCCAAAAAATTGCAAAAAGAAAAAGTGCAATATATGATCCTGGAGTTGTGGATATTATTAATAATCTAACTGTTGAGATTCCTTTGATAAAAGCTATGGAATACATGCCCGCTGTAAATAAAGGTTTGAAGGAGGCATGTACAAACATGTGGCGACCAACACAAAATAATAGGCACTGATAGGTTGAGAAGCACGTTCTTACCATGTCCACATTCACAACCATCAACAATCTCCCGCAAAAAAAGCAAGACAAGGGAACACTTTTGATCAGTTGCGAGATTTTTGATTAAGTCTTCGAGCGAACCTTGCTTGACAACGGTTCTTCCATTAACCTCCTGACCTCTTCATTATTGTAAGAATTTAGGCTAGGTCCTCTCAAGCTGACATGAAAGATCCTTCAGTTTGCTGGATCCATTAGGAGACCCCGAGGTCTTTTGGAATATGTTGTGGTAAAGATGCAGCATGTAGTTTCCAGTTGATTTTGTAGTCCTTGACATGGACTCTCCTGTGCCCTTACTCCAAACTCCTATTATTCTAGGCCAACCATTCCTACGCACTGCAGAGGTCGTGGTTGATTATGGGTATGAAAAGATCACTTTCGACTTGAGCAACAACAGAGTTACAATAGACACGATCAACGAGCCCAAAGTCATAATTGATGAAAGTCATGCAATATTGCCTGAAGCAAACTGTGACTTCATTGCAGAGATTAGAGCCACACCACTCTCTTTGAATGACCCATGGACACAGGAAATCCTCTCTCTTGAGGAGGACCCGGAAAGCACAATCAATGCAAGCTCCGACGACACTTGGGAGACAGAATCCAATTTGTCAATGCATCTCTTTGATTCAGATGATTCACTCAAGCCCCAACACAATGAGTCATTGCAGATCTATTTGGCATATCATCAGAAGATCAACAAGACACTGAGGTCAATACTACATCTAAAGTTCAGACATATCATCCTCCAACCAGCATAGTTTCTGAAGTGACCGAGAATCCGACCAGATTAGAATATGAATTAAAGCAACTTCCCATAGGACTTAAGTATGCTTTCCTTGTGGGTGCAGAAAACATGTATCCAGTCATCATTATCAGTAGGATGACCCCGGAGAAAGAATCTCGACTCCTCGATATTCTAGAGAAGAACTGCAAGGCACTTGGTTGGCACGTTTCAGATCTCTGCGGGATAAATCCTACTCTATGCTTACACCACATCTATTTGGAAGAAGATGCCAAACCGTCCCGAGAGTTTCAAAGAAGACTTAACCCAAATACGAGGGACATCGTCATGAATGAAATCATGAAACAGTGTGACACATGGTTCATTTATCTCATCTTCG
The DNA here is from genome assembly GCA_037367405.1 of Ottelia alismoides. Lineage (NCBI taxonomy): Eukaryota > Viridiplantae > Streptophyta > Magnoliopsida > Alismatales > Hydrocharitaceae > Ottelia > Ottelia alismoides. Next base: position 20,766 of record JAZKJV010006967.1, on the reverse strand, counting down.
ACTCCAAATAGGTGAGCCCACTGCACGTAGTTCCTAAGAAATCCGGGCTCACTGTGGTTACAAATAACAAAGGAGAGGAGATATCCACTCAGGTACCGACATCCTGGCGTGAATATGTTGACTACCGTTGCCTGAATCTCGCAACTAAGAAGGAACACACTTCTCCTTGCCGTTCATTGATCAAGTATTGGAAAGACTGGCTGACAAGGAGTTCTTATGCTTTTTGGATGGGTACTCCGGGTACAACCAAGTGGCAATCACCCCTGCAGATCAAGAGAAAACAACCTTCCTTGCCTGTTCGACACCTATTCTTTCAGAAGAATGTCCTTTGGACTATGCAACGCACCAACGACATTTCAGAGATGCATGCTTGTAGTTTTTGCCGAGATGATAGGCAGTTTTCTCGAGGTGTTTATGGACGACTTCTTCGTCTATGGTGACATCTTTGATTATTGTCTTGAGCACCTGGACATAGTACTTCAGAAATGTCATGAAGTCAATATGGTATTATCATGGGAAAAGAGCCACTTCATGATCACAGAAGAGATTGTGCTGGGTCACGTCGTTTCCAAACGTGGCATGAAAGTCGATCCGGCAAATGTGGATGTGATTGCTAATCTAGAGCCACCTCAGATAGTAAAAAATGTGAGGTCATTCCTGAGGCATGTGGGATTCTACAGAAGATTCATCCGTGACTTCAGCTGCATCGCTCGACCTCTTACAGAATTGCTCTACAAGGAGACTAAGTTCAAGATTGATCAGCAAGTTCTCCTTTCATTTAATCAACTGAAGGAGCTAATCACTCAAGCTCTGGTCCTACAATCACCAGATTGGTCTCTTCCTTTTGGAATCATGACATATGCGTCGGATTTTGGAGTTGGGACTGGTCTAGGACAAAGGAAAGACAAGGTGCCATATTCCATTCACTATGCCAGCAAAACATTAGATGAAGCTCAAGGAAATTGCATTGTGATAGAGAAAGAATTGCTGGATATGGTATTCACCCTTGAGAACTTCAGATCCTATCTGCTTGGATCAAAAGTCACCATCTACACTGACCACTCTACTATCCGATAATTATAGCAGAAGAAGGATGCCAAGCCCAGACTGATCATACAGATCCTTCTCCTCTAGGAGTTCGATTTGGAAACCAAAGACAAGCATGTGGTTCGAAATGTGGTAGCAGATCACCTCTCTAGAATCGAGCAGCAAGGGCCTCCTCTAAGCAGTGCACCTATTGCATATACCTTTCCTAACGAATCGATTCTTGTCGTGGATGTACTTCCTTGGCATGCTAATATTGTGAACTACCTCATTTACAGTGTAGTCATGCAAGATTGGACGAAGATCAAGAAGGAAAAATCCTTGTCCCAAATCCATTTCTACTAATGGGAAGACCCACTTCTATTCAGGGAAGGAGCATATTGTATTTGGCGACGGTGTATCCCCCAGGAGGAGCATCAAGTGTCCTCAAGAATTGTTACTCGCTTGAATCTGGAGGACACCATTATGGAGATAGAATGGTAGCGAAAGTATTACAATGTGGCCTATGATGGCCTACATTATTTAAGTATGCTGCAACATATGTTAAACGCTGCACTGACTATCATCGATTGAAAGGTACCCTTACAACAAAGGATTCGATGCCCCTGAAGATCATTCTGATAGCAGACATATTTGATGCTTGGGACACGATTTCATGGGACCCTTCCCTAACAGTCAGGGATACGAAAATTCCTTCTCACCATCGATTATGTGAGTCGCTGGGTTGAATCTACCTCGCTCGTGCCACAGACAACCGTACAGTGTGTCGCTTTCTGAAAGAAAACATCATCTCGTAGTTCCGGATTCCAAAGATACTAATATCATATGGGGGTAGTCACTTCATTAATAGAGAGGTCAAGAAATTAACGAAGGATTACAGTATCGAGCACTAAGTCACATCTCCTTACCATCCTAAGACCAATGGTATGGCGAAACTATCCAATAGAGAAATCAAGATGATATTAAAAAAGCTTGTCAAGCCGGACTGAAAAAATTGATCCCAATTTTTGGACTCAGTCCTTTGGGCGAACAGAACTACTTACAAGTCTCCGTTGGGTATATTGCCCTATCATCTTGTTTATGGGAAGCCATGCCATCTGCCAGTGGCGTTGATTCATAAATCATTATGGGCAGTTAACATTTGCAATTTGGACTCATAACAAGGTGGCCAGAAAAGGAAAGAGGATCTGAACAAGCTCCTAGATTTCAAAGAATATGCATATGATAACACATTGATGTACATGGAGAAGATTAAACGCTGGCATGACCAGCACATCCGACGAAAGACCTTCGAGATTGGATAGAAGGTGTGGTTATTCGATGCAAAGTTGAAGTTCTTCCCAAGCAAATTAAAGAGCAAGTGGACATGGACACTCAGAGTTTAAGAAGTGCACGACAATGGAAGTATTGTGATATTAGATTTGTGTCCTGATGCACAACCATTTGTTGTCAATAGTCAACTATTGAAGACCTACCTCGAGCATGGCACTTTCTTGGCCGTTGTCAACTCTATCTAAGTACTACACACTGAAGAAACATCCACATCAATAGCAACATCACAAGATTCAGATAATGCCACTAAAAAAGTCTTCCCTTGAGCTTTCTTAATTTCTTCTTCTCTTCTTCTCTTCTTTTGGTTTTCCACTTTCATTATCTAAAAATAAAAAAGAAAAAAATTCCCGTCGTTTTGTTGTAGGCAGGAATTCAGAATCGATCAAGAAATAACCACAATAATTTATTCAATTTTTAATCGACGTGGTTTTATGTTTATTTTACTTGGGCAAGTCCTAAGGTCAAACTCAAGGAGGCAAAGGAACATCCTAGAATTATATCTATAAAAATTAGGGTGCGGTTTCCAATGCATTAATGCAATTTGTGGATGTAAATGTGTGGAGAAGAGAGACAAATGGGATATCTATTCCATAGGGCTAGGGTCTCTTATATAGAGAGAAAACCCTAGAGAGTACAAGAGGAAAATGCATAAATACCCCTGAGGGGTTACGGAACCCGAAGGGTTAAAGGTTATAGAACCCGAAGGCTTACAAAAATAATTGTAATATAATAATTCTAACATCCCCCTCAAGTTGGAGCATATCTATCGATCATGCCCAACTTGGATACTAAGTACATTAGGCGCTTCCTTGGAAGAGCCTTTGTGAGGATGTCTGCAAGTTGAAGTTCAATGGAGATGTGTGGAGTGCTGATTCGTCCTTCTCGTACTGCATCATGAATAAAATGGTAATCAACTTCAATGTGTTTTGTCCGATCATGGAAAACTGGATTGGTGGCGATGTACGTGGTAGACTTGTTGTCGCAGTATAAGGGTACATGAGTGGCAACTGACATGCCAAGTTCTATTCGAAAAGAAATAAGCCATGTGATCTCACATGTGGCCTGAGCCATTGCCTTGTATTGCTTCCGCACTGGATCTGGATACCACTGTCTGCTTCTTGCTTTGCCAAGTGACAAGCTTATCCCCAATAAACATGGCATATCCTGTAGTGGATCGACGGTCCTCAAGAGAGCTAGCATAGTCGGAATCTTTATAGGCGGAGATATTAGTGTGCCCATTCACCCCATAGAAAATTCCACGTCTGGAAGATTCCTTCAAATATCGAAGGATCAAAAGAACATCCTGCCGGTGACTGTAAAGAGGCTTCTCCATTTGTTGACTGGCTCTGCTCACAACATATGATATATCTGGCCTAGTAACAATGAGATAGAGTAATTTTCCCACTAAGCTTCTATATCGTCCTCAAAAGCTGGATCAGTAAATGCTGAATATTTTCTCACTTCTGTATGGATGCCAGATGACTTGCATCCAAGAAGTCCTGCCTCGGTCAGAATATCGAGGCAATACTCTGTGAAAGATGGAGCCCCTCTGTAGTGCGCATTACTTCGATGCCAAGAAAATAACGAAGTTTGCCAAGATCATTCCCGACAAAGACCCTCTGGAGGAAGGCCTTGGTCTCCTGAATACCATCTACATCATCTCCTATGATAACCATATCACCAACATAGACAACAAGGATGATCTTGCTAGTAGACCTAACAAAGACAGAGTAGTCAGATGTTGTCCTCTGAAAACCAAGTGTGTTGATCTCCGTAGTGAGCCTATCAAACCATGCCCTTGGGCTCTACTTCATGCCTTAAATGGCCTTGCGTAGTCGACATACATGCTCCCCCTCGACTATATACCCCGGCAGTTGCATCTTGTGGACCTCCTCCTCAAGATCATCATAAAGAAAGGCGTTCTTCACACCAAGTTGATAAATGGGCCAAGCCTTGTTGGCATCAACAGAGAGAATGGTACGTATCGACCACATTTTTGCAGCAGATGAAAAGGTCTCAAAATAATCAACTCCAAAGGTTTATGTGAAACCTTTGGCAACAAGTTTGGCTTTCAACATGTAAATAGAACCATCGGGTGGCTGTTTGGTTATAAAGACCCATCGACAAGCCACAGGGAGAACTCCCGGAGGGCACGTCACAAGATCCCACGTACCCTAGGAGGTAAGTGCATCCATCTCCTCATCTATGGCCTATCGCCAACCATGATCATGCATTGCACTAAAATAATCTCTTGGAACGGTAATAGCATTCAGAGCATATGCAAATCTCTTATCACAGATAGATAAACCATCTGTAGAAGTAAAATGTGACATGGGGTGATACATATTTCCTTTTTTGCTTGCGTAGAGCTATAGGAAGCTCCCCAGGGACATCCTCGACAATAGTGGTGGGAGCACTCGAAGTGGTCATATCATCTTGCATAAAAGGGACAAGCAAAGGTACATACACTGGTGTAGAAGGTATAGAGGTACGCTAGCGAGTATAGATGATTGGTGGAGGAGGGAGGTCTAGAGGAATGCCACTCACAATCTGTGTGAAATAACTTGTTTGTTCAAAAAAGGTGACATCAGCAGATACATAGTATCAATGCCCAACATGATCATAGCAGCGATATCCTTTCTGGGTATGAGAGTACCCAAGAAAGACACATTTGATGGCACAAGAGGATAATTTGTCAGCTGCATGAAAGTTATGAACAAAGGCAATGTAACCAAATAGTAGCAGAGGTATGGGAAAAGGAGACTCAGAAGGATAAAGTAAGGAAAATGGAGTTTCCCCTTGTGAACAGATGAAGGACCACTGTTGATGAGGTACACTGCAGTAAGGATAACATCTCGCCAATATTGTTTAGGAACACTCATTTGACTAAGAAGAGATCTGTCAACATTTAGCAAGTGTCGGAGTTTCCTCTTAGCTATATCATTCTGTTGTGAGGTATATCGACATGACGTTTGGTGAACAGTTCCCTAGGATGCAAAGAAAGAGGTCAAATCATGTTGGGTTAACTCAAGAGCATTGTTGGTATGAATGATATTAACAATGCTAGAAAAGTAAGTTTTAACATATTGAAAGAAATTTCTGACAATTTGGTTAATCTCCGAACACTCCTTTATTAGATATACCCAAGAAGATCGACTATAATCATCAATGAAAACTATAAAATAGCGATGACAACTTAATGTGCGGATCGGATAAGGTCTCCAAATATCACAATGAACAAGATGAAAAGCAACAGTCTTACGAGACTCAGTACGAACAGGAAATGAAGTTCGATGGTGTTTCTTGAACTCACATGCCTTGCACTGAAAGGGATTCAGAGCAGAGAGTTCAGGAAATATTGACAGAGGGATGCCCAAGGCGTAGATGTCATAGGAGCGGATCTTTGGAGATATATGCAACACCAACAAAATTGGAGTCTGAGGGTATGTCAAGGTAATATAGGTCGTTCTTCTCATGAACCCAACCAAAAATCTGCCTCATCCGAATGTCCTGAAAATAACATCAAGAATCATCAAATATCACACGACAATGAAGGTCAACACAAAGCTTGTGAAATAACAACAAGCTAAGAGGAAAATCAGGAGCATAGTGAACCTCCTAAAGTCGGAGCTTGGAAGAGAACTCCATAGTTCCGATAGCAGTAATATGTGATTGAGTCCCATTAGCGACTCGAACTGACTTCACAGAGGTAAATGGTATGGAAGAGGTGAGCCGACTACCTTCTCCAGTGAGATGAGTAGAGGCATCGGAATCAATAATCCAAGCTATAGTAGGAGTGATAGCAGAGTTGGCTATTGTACCTGAAGGAGTGGCCAGGGCAGCAGTTGTAGTGTTACTAGTGGTGGTAGGCCCTGGAGTCTGAAGGATCAACATTAAGCATGAGTATATGCACATTAAGATGAACAGTTCTTGCCACTAGAGGTAGGCAATGCCTCTTCCACATCATAGGCATCCTCATAAGCATTATTGGCGTGATAAGAAGGTACGCCAAACTTTTGCCAACATCATTCATTCGGGTGGTTCCACCTACCACAGTGGATCATGGGGTAGTAGAGTCTCGTCCACGTCCACGACCAAAGTCACGGCCTCATCCAGATTCCCGTCCATGGCCAAGACTTGGATCACAACCGCATCCTCCTTGCAAGCCGTATCTGCCTCCTCGCCCAGATGAGGCGATGTGTGCAAAGTTCCCTGTTGAAGGTACGACAGAGGCCGGGCAACGAATGACTCGAGCTCAAGTCGGCCATAGATGTCCTTCATTGTTGGCAGTGTGTCTGATATAAGAAATTGCTCCTTCGCTCCATGATATCTAGAATGCAGGCCATCAAGGAAGTGGTATACCTGCCAGTCAAAACACTCTTGTATTTGTTTGTGCAACAAGGTTGGAAGCTCCTCATACATGCTGGATAGATGCCTTGTAGTACTCGACGAAAGTGGAATCACCCTGAGGTTGCCGATCAGATTCGCTTGTAAATGTCTGCAAGGCATGACTTCATCTTCTTCTGGGAGTATGTTTGCTCGAGATCCTCCCACATTTCCTTGGCCGTATTTTTGTAAAGAAGATTCGAGGTAATGTGAGCCTCAACACTGTTGGTCATCCAGTTGATAACCAAATCGTTGTCAGTCTGCCAGTTGTCATACTCTTTATCCTTTTCATCTAAAGGATCTTTAGTCAAAATGTAGAGTTTCCTTTGACCATCAATAAACACCATAAAAGATCGAGACCAGAGCACATAATTTCTGTTCCCTTGAGTTTGATAGTAGTGCCTTATGCCATAATATTCGTGGCCAAAGGCTTTGTCTCGGTATGAAGAAGGTGCCATAGTGGTCTTAAAATAGAAAGAAGATCTTGTGATCAACTAAGGATGCATATAAGAGCTAAAAAATGCCCTAGAACTCACGTTTTCCCTTGAACAAGGGTTGAAAACCTTAATGGACAACATATCTGGATTCTTGGAAGCGGTCCGTGATGAGTTTGGATCTCCAAAGAGTCCTCGGTATCTGTGGGGCTGACGAACTTCGTAGGAGGTCCTGAAAGCGCAGAGTAGCGTTAGCAGGAGGGCATGCCTGCACTGGAGGCAATTGGAGGGCCTTGCGCGAGGCCCTAATTCAAATAAGGGCCCGTGCAGGCTTTTGTGAGGCTTGAAGGTGGCTGTAGGGATTTTAGGTTAGAACCCCTGTCGAGGGCCGTTGCTCTAATACCATGTGGAGAAGAGAGACAAATGGGATATTTATTCCATAGGGCTACATTCTCTTATATAGAGAGAAAACCCTAGATTGTACATGAGGAAAAATGCATAAATACCCCTAAGGGGTTACGGAACCTGAAGGGTTAAAGGTTACGGAAACCTAAGGGTTACAAACATAATTGTAATATAATCATTCTAACAAAATGCAAACGTAGTCAATTTTAAGGACTAAATGCAATTTCAATCAAACGAAGTCCAAAAAGTATGAAACTTGGCCGAGATGTCAATTATGATGAAATAAGTGCACTGTATTTTTTTTGGAATTTTCAAATGCAAGATGAATAAATAATGAATTAACGAATGCAAACTGTGTATTTTCCTTTAATCAATTTTAATAAATATTAAAACTATTTATTTTTAGGAAATAAAATTATCTAAGATATAACAATAAATGCAATATCCTAGAAAAATCTTAAACCCTAAAAATGATGAGTTTAATACCTACTAAATCAATTACTGAAATGCACAAAATAATTTTTATTGATCAAACTATGATGAAAATGCAATTCTTTTTGGGCATAATGTGAAAAATAATTAATTCTATGATCCATGAATTTTTGACAATTTTCGGAGATATGGTTAATTAGCTGTGAATTTTGAAGCACAAAATGGGTAAAATAAGCAATTTATAACAAGAATATTAATTATTAATTAATCACAGAGACTGACAATATCACAAGCATGCCATATTGTAAAGAATTAATTGTAGACCATCATGCTATTTTTAATAATAAAAAGATGCAATGAAAAGGTTCAAATTACAGAGGGAAGTTAGGGGTCTAACTGCAAATAATTAAAATAAGTAAATAACATATAGTGTAGGGATTAAACTGAGATTACCTAAACCCCGAAGGGGGTTATTGCAAAATTCCCAAGTGGGCACGTGCCTTGGGGGCGACTGGATCTGGGCTTGAATAAGTGGATCTCCAGGGTTTTGATCACAAATTGTCCAAGTGGACACGTGCTGAGCATGCGTCCCTTGGAGGCGGGGAGCTGGTGGTCAATGGCGGATATTCCAGGGGTTCGTTTGCAAATTCCCCAGGAGGGGGTGTGCATAAAGCACGTGCGCCCCCTGTGCTCCACGCCTTGGCAGAGAGAAGATTGAACGCATGCGGAGGATCATCTGTCGGTTAGGGCTCCAGCCTCTGGTGCTGCTGGCGGTCGATATTGGATCAATCGCAGTGCTCTGGTTCAAAGATGTTGATGGCGAACAACAGTGAATCCTTGCGGAGCGAGTCGAGGATGTAAAGGCAGTGGATCTGATGTAGATGTCTCTAGGTGGTGTTATGAGCAGACCTGGAAGTATCTCCAGGTGCAAGCGGAGCCTTGGATACCAGAGACGATGAGGGCCAAGTTTAAGCATCAAAGGCAGTTTATTGGAGACATCGGTCAATGTTGGAGAACACTTCTGTAGCGATGAGTGTCTGGGTAGTGGCAGAAGAGTGATAAGTGGCGGAGGAGTTTTTCAGGGATAAGGGTAGATATGGTGGAGTTGATGTTGTGGAGGCTCAACGACTAGACCGGGAGCTCCCGATGACCGAGGACAAAGTTGCGGTGATGGAGAGTTGAAGGTGGAGTAGTTCGACGGCGTGAAGAGGTCGGGGCAGGCAGAGGTGGTGGAGCGGTGCTCTACAACGAGATGTCAGCATCAGATCTCGCCCGGAGAAGAAGGATGGCGCCGCCACCACCAACCTGGGACTCTTCTTGATGAAACGACGGATGATTGATGTCGGGGTGGTGATGGTTCTTAAATAGCAAAGAAGAAAGGGGCCGACGATGGAAGATGGGAGGAGATCGAGGAAGATTTGACGAGGCTCGTAATTGGAAAGGGCGGTGATGCGATATGTGACTGGAGATTTGCTATGGGGGGGCGACAGTGATGGATTTGATCGGTGGTCGGATTGGGGAGTGATTGATGAAGGAGAAGATCGGTGGTGATATAAATGGGTGGGCGGTGAGATTACAAGGAGGTCGAATAGGATTCACGGGCGGTACTGCCTATGCACCCCCGATTGGGAAAGGAGGCGGAGGAAGATGACGTGTAGCGACTCTCCGATCGACCAAGATCGGATGACCTAGATTCTGACACATGGCATTTATTATTTTTTTAAAATTATTTTTTTAAAATTTTTTATGTAAAAAATAAATGAAAATAAAGGCCAAAAATGGGTGACTTGTGGCGGCTCCAGGAGCAGCCACGTGCCACTCCTAGAAAATTTAAAAATAAAATATAAATATAATTCAAAAATAAAAAGCAAACGACCTCGGATCGAAAAATTTTTTCACAAAAGTTGCTCGTCTCGACAAGATCTACAACTTTCATGAAAGGATCAAAACCAAAATCAGTCATTTGCACAAAGTGATATTTTTGGGGTACTCTATGTACATTTAGATTTAATAATTTTTTTGTCGTTATTAAATCAGATAAAATCTGAAAAAATATGATAAAATCAAGGATAAATATTTGCACATTAATCTATTTTTTGGAATTTTATTAATTAAAAAAAAGAACTAAAATAAAGTAGGGATTTTTACCCAGCAGACCCTATAAACTTTGCCAATCACCTCCATGACCTTTTGCATAACGTAATTACCCTATCGACCCTATAAATTACCCCAAGAATCCTCGCGAGCTTCAAACAGAGTAACCACAAGGTTCGTAGGGTAAGAGTTGGCAAGTTTACGGGGTTGAGGGGAGAATTATGTTGTTTCAAAGGTCGTGGAGGCAATTGACAAAGTTTATAGGGTCTGCCGGGTAAAAATCCCAATAAAGTATGAAAACGACAACTTTTGTACAGATTGTTAGTGAAGACTCGGACTCAGCTAGTTTCTTTAATTTCAAGCTCATTTTGGAATTGGAATTTATGCATTTTAATTAACATTTCATCAAAGAAAATAAATGAAAGATAAATAAAATAAAATGAATTAATTATATACATAAAATAATATGTCAAAAGCTGTTAAAATACAAAATGTACAAAAGAGACATGATTAACGGGCTTCTTAGCAGTTTTAGAAGATGAAATTAAGTGATTTTAGTGTCGTTGCAACCACAATTCAACCAATTAAAACATTAATTTCAAATGATAATTTTTACTTGTACGATGGTAAGCACAAGGTCGATCCACAGAGGCACGGATAAATTTAAAAGATTAATTCACTACATGAACACGATGCACAAATTCAACAATATGTAAACATGCTCAACATTTAATAAGGTGTACAAGATGATGTTTCTTTATATTAGTACAGAAAAATACTCTTAATAAGTTGTCTAACCATTCTCATTCCGAAGATTATTCAATTGATTAGGCTACATACAATTAGGAACAACACCCCATTGACCATAGGATTTATATGAAAGAGGAATCATTAAGTGTAGTAATTCAAAGCCAATCGATTAATATTTTATCAAGCCCATTCAGAATTTGTACACAAATGGAGCATATCCAACAAAACATGATTTTTTTATATCAAACTTGAGCATTAAATGAACACAATGTTGGCCATTCGGCCTTTTGGAAATCAAATAAAAAGTTCAAAGCAACATAAAAAAAACATACATGAAACAACTACTAAAATCAAACCACAAATGAAAGCTGAGATGGGTTGGATGTCGTCACCGAATCAAAGGTAGCCTCAGCACTGTGGACTGTCACTCCACATACGAAGAAGGCGCAAACATCTTGCTGAAATCGGTGGCGTGTGCGAGCGAAGGATGTCACGCGGCTGTCACCCACGCGTGCTTGTGCTCGAAAACGCTCGATGGCTGGAGTGGATGGAATAGACGTGAAATGGTGAGGATGTCACGGTGAAAAGAGAGGATTACAGATCCTCAGATCTATCTCTCGCGAGAGCCCCTCGTGGCTCGGTCAGCTCTACCCGTGCTGCTCTCAATCCTTCTCTAACGGGAGATCACTCCACTGATGTACCTGTGAAGGGGAAGGAGAAGAGAATCAGGGATCCAACCCCGCAAATGAAATACATGCTATCGTATTTATAGAATGAGGATGCAGTGGATGGTCTCGACGTATCAACTACTGCTACTGCGTGAAAACGAAGGAAGTGGGCAGGGGAACTGTGCGGCAACCATCGATGGACGTGCATGTAACATATGCGTGAGGAAAAACTGCTGCATATGCGTTCAGTTGCTGATATACAATGAAGAGGAGAAGGCGTATGGTGGTGGTTGGCGATGGCGATACCCATTGCGAGGGGGGTGGGAGACAGTACAACAACTGTTGGCGGAAGTGCGCACAACACGCATGCGTGGGAAAGGATAGAATGGTGATACCAACCTCGCACGTTATTGATACTGGATGGTTGACGGTTTCTGCGCATGAATGTAGTCGGTAATGGCGGTTCTGGTTACCACACACGTAGAGTATGCATGGGATTTTAGGAGACGTGTAGTGCATGGAAGAGATACATGGGATTAAATGGGGTCCATTGAAATGAAAAAATGGAACATGCAATCACGTGGGTATGAGTTTGCGTGGGGAGGGAAGTTGCACATGACTCTACCATGTTATTAAAATAAAGGGTAAATTACAATTTGGGTCCCCATCTATGGGTTCGATCCCAGAATGGGTCCTGATCTTTAAAATGTAACAATTCGGTCCCAAGGTCATTAATGTAAGGAACTTTTTGAGGCTAATGGCGAGTATGCCCTTGTTAAAAAATTAGAACCCAACCCCCATTCCCTTCCCAACAAGGGCATATTCGTCATGAACCTCAAAATTTCCATTTCCTAAATGGTCCTGGGACCCGAATCGTTACAATTTAAAGATCAGGACTCATTCTGGGATTAGATCCATAGATGAGGATCCAAATTGTAATTTACCCTAAAATAAAAGAAAAAGAATGAGGGCACTATCCATACCATTTGGATTTGAACAACTTTATTTATATCCATAAAAGAAAACAATATAAAGGAACCCATTAGGATACAATGGTTTGATAATTATGAGTTTTATTTTTGAATGTTAATGCCTTACATATAGTAAAAAAATATCAAACAAGCACATGTGTAAGACATTTTATCGAATTATATGTACGGAATTCAGTTGTTTTGACTTATCTTTGCACGAGGAGATTGGGTCTCATCATACCCCCATTCTTAAACTTTGCTAGTCCCTAGCAAGACAATCCAATGGAGAATCCAACGTAGGAGCTGGGACCAAGTTTTGTACAAAGAATAATAAACCAGCTTGATTTGACCTCTGGATTCATAATGCGTTCGAGACTCGCATGTGCTCAAAATTTCAGATGCAACAGTCTCCAAGTTCCACGAACCTTTAAATAGGTTTGACTCCTTAGTCAATTGAGCTCATTCGATCATAATCACATCCTCTTATAACATATGAGTCAGACTTGAACTTGTGAGTGTGAATAGGTAGCTCTTCCCACTTAGAAAGATAAAAACTTATGCAACCATGTCCAGCACCCTTGGGTTCCCTTTTTGGCTACTCTTTCCTCGCGGAGCTGGGTATTTCCTTCTAAGTTCGGGTCAGCTGGCCAAAGAAGAAGATAGGAAGAAGTAGCTATTTAGAGTGTGACCAGTGTAGCCACATCTCTCAATTTGAGCTTGACCAGTGTAGCCAAGTCTCACAGAAAAGAAATATCGGCTTCTGCTTGCTTGCTTTTTTTCTTTTTCTTTTTCTTTTTTTCGCTCTTTTTGAATTTTTTTGTGGACATGATATGAGCATTGTGCTCTATTTGGTAGAGGAAAAGAAGATTTTCCAAGTGACCGTTCCTCATCCGAAGCTTTATTCCAACCCATACTCTCCGGTCTTTAGACGTCCATGCCACCAGATAGGGACCCATATAGATACCATTCATAATCACGATTGCTTTCACACATCCTATTTGAGTCAAGCTACGTGCATGTGAATTAAGTTCAAGTAGATCAATCATCAAAGAGTATGTGATTCTTTTCAAAAATGAGCAACTTAGACATGGTGAGTCAAAATCTGCGTAACGATTGCGGACTTGGAAAATTAAGTCAAGAAGACCTGAAGGATCCGAATTCTTAATCTGTTGAGTCTCTATGGATATTAGGTAGATTAAAGTCAAGATCAAACTCAATCTCCTTAAGCTTTGCCTCAAATCTTGGTCCAAACTCTCACAAGGAAGAGATATGTACAAAGTTTTTTCTTAGTTTAGTTTTTTTAAGTTTTTTTGAATTTTGGGTCTATCCATCTATTTTTGGATTTTTTCCATTTTTTTAACTTTTTGTGTATATTTTCTTTTTAGTGATTTTTATGCATTTTTTAATATATGTATTTTTGATTTTAAGTTTTTTTTGTAAACATAGTGATATATAAGAAAGAGATTATAAAAAGCTTAGAATATATATATATATATATATACACACACATAGATAGAAGACTACCCCCATGCTTAAATGAAACCATGTCCTCATGGTAGAAAACCTGACCTCCTTAGAGAGAGATTTTTCTTCTTTTCCTTTTTTTTCTTCTTTTTTCGCTTCTTCTTCTTCTTTTTTTTAAGGAGAAATGGAAAGAGGAATACCCCCATGCTTATCTGATACTAATTCACAAGAGAATGTAGTTAGCATGGAAGTAAAGAAAAAAAGAAAAGAGAACATACAAATTATACAAGAAAAATAGAGATGGGGTGCCTCCCATAAGCGCTTGTTTTACGCCTCAGCTTGGCGTTCAGGTTCAGAGATCCTGAAGAACTAAGGATTCGACAGCAGGAAGGGGGCCATCGGGTTCAATGACAGGCTTGAGTCTGCCCATTGACTCGAAAAGAAGATGAAGTGGAGGGGTCAAAGATATCAATAGATCCACTATCATAGATATTCAAGATGGTGTAAGGACCTTTCCACTTGGAACGGAGTTTTCCAGGGAAGAGTTTGAGCTTGGAATCAAATAACCAAACCTTTTGGTTTACACTAAAAGATTTGCGTGAGATGTGAGTGTCGTGCCATTGTTTGATTTTGGCTTTATAAATCAAATTATTGGAATATGCCTTTGCTCGCAACTCTTCGAGCTCATTCAAATCCAAAAGCCTTTTCTTGCCAGCTTCATCATGATCCAAGTTACATTTTTGAATAGCCCATTCAGACTTATGGTGAATCTCTACTTGAAGATGGCATGGTTTCCCATACACTATACGAAATGGGCTCATACCAAGAGGAGTTCGAAAGCTGTACGATATGCCCATAGTGCGGTAGGAAGATGTTGAGACCAATCTTTCCGATCAGACCGGACTATCTTCATCAAAATGGTCTTTATTTCTCTATTGGAAAGCTCAGCCATGCCATTCGACTGGGGATGGTATGGTGTAGCGACTCTATGTTCAACTCCATTATTATACATGAGCCATCGCACCGAGGCATTCAGAAAGTGGGTGCCACCATCACTAAGGACTACTTTGGGTAAACCAAAGCGCGAGAATATGTCATTGAGGAACTTAGTGACAATTGCGCTGTCAGCAACGCGGGTGGGAATTGCCTCTATCCAGCGGGAGACGTAGTCTACTGCCAATAAGATATACTGAAATCCCTGAGATACCGTGAAAGGGCCCATAAAATCTATTCCCCAAGCATCAAAAACCTCGACCACATGCACAGGAGTGAGGAGCATCATATCTCATCTAGACATTCCTCCAGTGGTCTGACAAACAGGGCATGCCTTAACAAAATTGCGGGCATCACGAAATAGGGTCGGCCAAAAGAAACCAGACTGTAAGATTTTGGCTGTAGTACGCTTTCCAGAGTGATGTCCTCCACACCCAAAGGTGTGGTAGTGGGTAATGACACTATGTATCTCAGACTCCCAGAATACAACGTCTCCAAATGCAATCAGCCCCTTCCTTAAAAAGGATGGGGTCCTCCCAATGGTACAACGAGAATCAGATCGAAATTTTTCTTTCTTAGTCTTGAGCCAGTGATCTGGAAGTCGAGAAGTGACAAGGAAATTCACCATATCAGCATACCAAGGTAACTGACTGATGGTGAGAATGGACTCATCGGGAAATTGGGCAGTGATAGGTGTAGGGGTGGTATCAATGAAAAACTCATATGATGGAAGAGAAGGAAGCCGAGAGAGATGATCCGCCACCACGTTTTTCACTCCTGGCTTATCTTTTATTTCAATATCAAATTTCTGCAGGAGCATGATCCATCTCAGAAGTCTCGGCTTAGAATCTTTCTTTGTTAACAAGTACTTGAGGGCTGAATGATCAGAAAAAATAATAACATGAGCTCCTAACAAGTACGATCGAAACTTCTCCAAAGATAAGACTACAACCAGCAGTTCCTTCTCAGTGACAGTATAATTACGTTGGGCCTCATCCAACGTCTTGCTGGCGTAGTGAATGGCAAATGGCTTGCCATCCTTCCTTTGTCTAAGAACCGCCCCGACTGCATATTCAGATGCATCACACATGATCTCAAAATCTAAAGTCCAATTGGGGGGTTGTAAAATTGGGGCCTCAGTGATGGCCTGCTTCAAAATCTCAAAGGACCGAAATGCTTCTTTAGACATCTCAAAATCACGGTCCTTTTCCAACAACTGAGTCAAGGGACGGGCAATTTTTGCAAAATCTAATATAAATCGTCGATAAAAGCCAACGTGCCCTAAGAAGGATCTGATTCCCTTGACGTTCGTAGGCGGAGGTAAGTGTATAATGGTATCTACCTTGGATGGGTCAACCTCCATGCCTCTTTCGGACACAATGTGTCCCAGCACTATCCCTTGCTTAACCATAAAATGCGATTTCTCCCAAGACAACACCAAATTAACATCAATGCATTTCTTTAAAACCCTCTCCAAAAACTCTAGGGTCTCATCAAATGAGTCGCCGAAGACGGAAAATCATCCATAAAAATTTCCATAAAATCCCCTACCATGTCTGAAAAAATAGCCAGCATACATCTCTGGAAAGTAGCTGGTGCGTTGCATAAGCCAAAAGGCATTCGCCGGAAGGCAAATGTCCCGAATGGACAGGTGAAGGTCGTCTTCTCTTGGTCGTCAGGAGCGACCGCGACCTGATTATAACCCGAATATCCATCAAGAAAATAAAAGTATTTCTTTCCTTCCAATCTTTCGACAATCTGTTCGATGAAAGGAAGAGGAAAGTGATCTTTTCGGGTTGCTTTATTCAACTTCCTGTAATCTACGCATACCCGCCAAGATGTGGCAACACTGGTTGAGATATCCTCCCCTCGGTCACTCTGGACTACAGTGAGTCCAGCCTTCTTGGGAACCACATGAAGGGGACTAACCCACTTACTATCTGAGATGGGGAAAACGATCCCTGCGCTCATCTGTTTGCAGATTTCTGTCTTTACAACTTCTCGTAAATTTGGATTCAATCGTCTCTGAGGCTCTCGAGAAGTTTTGGCATCATCTTCCAGGAAGATCTGGTGTGTACAGTAAGAAGGGCTAATTCCCCTTAGATCAGAGATAGTCCATCCAATAGCCTTCGAATTTCTTTTGAGAACCTCAACGAGTCTAGATTCCTGTGTATCGTCTAAATGAGCATTGATTATCACAGGAAGTGTCTGATCGGAGCCAAGAAAGACATACTTTAGATCCTTTGGGAGAGGTTTAAGTTCTACTTGGGGAGTAGTGCTGGGCTTATCAAACAGATCCGAGAAATCCAATTTTTTCAGAAATGGGGTGATTAGAATACACAGCCTCTATGAGAGATACAAGGGAAACAAGGAAAGAGGCATTAGGGATCAGGCACTGCAGTTCTCGAATCTCATCGGCCATGATCTCTATGCAACGCTTCACTATGTCCATATCAAGCATCTGATTAATCAATATTGAGGCTAGTGAAGGGTCAACTTGGACTGACGGAGCCGATGGTGACGGTTCATGGTGACCTGAGTACGAAGATAACTGATTCTGTCTGTAATACTCCATCAAAGTAAACATATCAGCTATCTTCCTTGCAATGTCAGGAAGGTCACTATCAGAAAGGAATTGAGATAATGGATACCCCCAGAAGGGCTTGTTATCTCAAAGGGTGGACTCATCATGGGCATGATCATAGACAAAAGAGCACACAACTCTGCATCTAACTCATCCCAAGTCATATCTAATTTGCAGAAAATCTCATCGTGAGAGATGGGAGTTGAGTCCAAACACTCAGACCAGTACTGTATGTTTTCTGCATGTCCAATTGCATCAGCCAGAGAAATGGTGGCATCGAGTGGGTCAGATGCCACATGAGCAAGAACAATCTCAGTGTCTAAATAGGAACACTCCTCTATCCATCCACATTCATCATCTTCAGTCTCATGACCAGTGAGGACAACAAGATCGACAGGAACGATCTCACCATTGACCTTGAATTCAACTTTTCCCAACTCAAAGTCGAAGTGGGCTTTGGCTGTAGAGAGAAAGGGACGACCCAAAATTATTGGCGTATGGGCCAAGGTCTTAGTGGGATCCATCTCCATAACTATAAAATTAACAAGGAACTGCTTCCTTTGGACCGTCACTATAACATCCTCCAAAAGTCCTTGTGGTCTCCTAACAGATCGATCGGCCATTTGTAAAATCATTGAGACCGGCTTTAGCTTTTCAAAATCAAATTGCCGCAAAATGGCAGCAGGGAGGAGGTTGATTGAGGCACCATTATCAAGGAGAGTGCGCTCGAAGGTCATATTACCAATGGTACATCGTACCAAAGGTGCCCTAGGGTCCTTCATCTTATGGGGAAGGAGTGAGGAGATGGCATTGGATGTAGCTCTGGGGAGTACATGTCATTCCTCTTCTTGCTCATTATTTTTCTTTTTCATAGATCGCCTCCGACGCGTGCATTTTCTTTCAAAAATTTTGAGTAGGCGGGAACATGCTCAAGCGCCTTCAAAAGAGGGATCTCAATCACAATATTGGAGAACAATTTCTCCAATTCTGGGTCGGTGGTGGATGATTTGGGAGCTTTCCGTAAGCGAAGTGCCTCCGGAAAGGGGATGGAGATGATAGTGGGTGAAGGGGATTGCGGAGAAGTTGAGACCACTTGAGGGGGGTGGAAGTGGTCATGCCAGATAAGGGGTGCAAGTCATTCTCTTCATCAGATTCTCTTCATCACTTGTCTCAAAATTACAAGGTTGAGTTGTGGGTGTAGACATGTACGGAGATGAGTCAACCGCTTTTTTTCCTCGCCTGGTCAAGATTGCATGGGCAGACTCATTACTGAAATGACCAGGGGTCTTAAATGTCACATGACCTTTTTGTGGATGATTTAAGGTCCCTTTGGAAGTGCCTGCTACAGAATTGGGATTCTGAAGGGCTTGTGGTGATAGCGTAGGCAAATAAGATCGGATATCTGCAAATTGCCTAGCATTCTCTTGATTATTCTTCCCATATTATTCTTCAACTCTTGCATCATTTTCATGAGAGCACCAATGTCATTCGAAAGTGGTTGGTTGCTCACAGGAGAAGTTGGTTGTGTACTAGATGAGGCTGGAGCCTGTGGCAAGTACAATAGTTGTGCTTGTGGTGGTGGTTGCGGTGGTGCAGTGATGTATCGACCTTGTTGATTGACCTGGATAGGTTTTTGGGGGTTTGAAGTTCGCCATGCAAAATTTGGATGGTTACGCCATCCAGGATTGTAACTGGGGGGTACTGTGCTTCCTGAAGTCCCCGATCCCATGGCAACCGCATTGACATCAGGAGTAGGTTCTGTGACCCAAAATACATGCTCTGGTTCTTGAACTTGATCCAAATGTGTAGGAATGGAAACATCCTACTGACATTCTGTGTCACTTCTTTGGTCATATTCCTACTCATGTCATCAACCTTTTTGGTAAGGATTTCTAAATTATCCAACTTTTGAGCAATGAGTTGGAGGTCAATCGTCGTACTTTCCGATCGGGTTTGGGTATCTTCAATTTGCTCAACAGGTTTCTTATGACGGCTATATTGATTAAGGGATGCCTTATTCAATGAAGTCTCTGCCATCTCCTCATACAGTTTCCACACAAATGTTTCTGATTTGAGGAGGAAACCACCTCCGCAAGTGCTATCCACAACCACCTTAAAATTCTCATGCATGCCCTCATAAAAAATCCGGACCAATTTCCATCTATCCATGTCATTATTTGGGTATTTATGCAATAGCTCCTGAAATCTATCCCAAGCCTCATGAAAAGACTCATTTGGGCGCACTGAAAAGGAGGAGATTGCGTAGCGGAGTGCATTTGCTTTTCCAATCGGGAAGTACTTCTTAAGGAAGGCTGAATTCAATGCAGCCCATGTGGTGATTGGTTTCCTATAGCTCCGGAGCCAAATTCTCACCTTGTCCTTCAAGGAGAATGGGAATGCCTTAAGATACACAAGGTCTGGATTATTATTTTCAATATGCATGGTGTCACACACCGCAAGAAAGTTATGAATGTGTTGGTAAGGGTCCTCGGCACTCTCTCCATGAAACTTGGGAAGCAGAGAACTATAGATGACTTTATGTTGATATGGCGTGCCGCTGCAGGCAACTGAATCCATGGAACTAGGATTTGTTGGGCAGGATTGTGTCTTCCCCCATAGGTTGAGGATTTTCCTCTTCATCCTCAACAATGCCCATTTGAGCTTCAATTCGAATATGGCGATCATTGATTCTTTCAAGTTGGGCCATGATGATCGCCAAAGGGTCTGTATTTTCGCCTTGTTCAGCCATGATGGAAGGTGAAGAAGATAAGGGAATTGAAGAGAATGATCTGAGTGATGTCGGAGAAGAGGGAGGTGAAGAAGGTAGTGATGTGGCGAGTGGAGGAATGTCAAGAGAAGAAAGGGAATGAGAAGAGTTGGGTCTTCTTCTCGAGAAAATAGGATTCGTATTTAAAGGAACATCAAGAGAAGGGTTGAGAGATCGTCTCCCTTGCATGCACCTCCTATTCTATGCAATCAAACACAAAGCAAAGTCACTTCGATACGCACACTGGTGAAGCCCTTTGTGGCTTTATCTTTTCAGTTTTAGTCTTATAAACACGAAGTTGAACATCCAACGGTTACCTTCATCCTTCCCTCAGGTCATCCAATGTACCTTGATAGAGTTACAAGGCACACAAATGGGGATTTTGGCTCTAGTGACCTTAAGGTGCGTCGTGCAACAAACAACCAAGTGTGCAATCCCACAA
>JAZKJV010006966.1:0-208232 GCA_037367405.1 Ottelia alismoides | reverse complement strand
TCCCGGGCTTAGGTCCCCGGTCCGTTAACGGAGCATTACTGGCCCTAACAACCTCTTGGGAACAGGCTCATACGGATCCGATTAACCACCCCCAAAATGCTTAAGCCGGGTTGTTCGGTAGTAAGCCCCTCACTATTTATCCCACCCGGAATTTTTGTGTTCCACGGTGTGGGACATTTGTTTGGGGTTTTACAACCTCCCCCACTTATATTCGCAACGTCCTCGTTGCGACATGGCCCATCGCTTATTCCCAGTGACAGTGGCGGCTTCACGCTCTGGGTAGCCATTTCCTCCAACCTCTTTGTAGGGGCGGCTCCACCTCTCGTGTAGCCCTTTCCACTGTCAGAGGGTGTTCGGCTCTGATACCATTTGTAACGTCCCGGGCTTAGGTCCCCGGTCCGTTAACGGAGCATTACTGGCCCTAACAACCTCTTGGGAACAGGCCCATACGGATCCGATTAACCACCCCCAAAATGCTTAAGCCGGGTTGTTCGGTAGTAAGCCCCTCACTATTTATCCCACCCGGAATTTTTGTGTTCCACGGTGTGGGACATTTGTTTGGGGTTTTACATTTCTGTACTCTTTTATCTATTCCTTTTTCTTTGTTCGTATTACGCAATTTGCTCATAAGCCTCTCCTCTAGATAAGAGAGTCTAGAGCTCAAGGAATAAACAAGTCTCTTATTTTTCCCAACATGGTATCAGAGCGGCGGTCCTAGACCGGAGCTCTTGTACCCGAAACCCTAACACTAACCCCCACCTCCTTCCCTCTCGTGTGGAGCTGCCGCACTTCCCGCGGCTAGTGCCGCCGCACCTCCCTCGCCCGCCGTACGCGACTGGTGCCGTTGTACCCCTCTCAGCCGAGTCGCTGAACCTCACTCGGCCATGTCTCTGCACTCTTCTCCTTTTGATGGTGCCGCCGCACCTCTCTCTAACCGATGCCGTCGCAACCTTCTTGTTCGCAGTTTTACCTGCCGCCTCCCTTGGTGTCGCGCAAGGGTCCTTTTTTATTGATGGGGTTGGTTGTGATTTGGGTCTACACATGCAACCAACTACTCGTATGTCAGTGTAGACGATTCGTTCTCTAGTCTACTACCCTAATCTTCCTCGTCAGGCAACATGTCAGAAAGCAAGGTAGATATCCCTACCACAGGCGCCATCAGAGGTCATGCGCCGATAGTGAAGATGGATGGGTCAAACTATGAGATGTGGGCCATGCAGTTCATGAGCCAAATGCAAGGAAGGAAATATCGATATCGTTTCGATACAATGTCGATACCGATATATCGCCGATATATCGGCGATATATCGACGCATATCGCCGAAACCCGGTATCCATTAGGCATTTTCTCCTGTCGATACCCGATATCGTCCATATCGGCGATATATCGGTGACCTGTCAATACCGATATATCGCCGATATATCGACAATATATCGCGATATGGCGATCCCTGGCCAAATGAAGTCAACGGGTAAGAAGCATGTTCTTACCGAGGAAGAGTCGACGAAGAAGACAGGGTTGTATGCCTCATGGGAGGTTGATGACGCATATGCTCAGGTCTGGTTATATGATACCTTGATACCAGAGATTGCAAACGATGTCCAGCACCAGCCCACTGCCAAAGCCATGTGAGACATTCTTGCTACCATGTATTCACAGGCCAAGAATGAGACAAAAATTTTACAGCTTCAGCATGACATCTTCACTATAAAGCAGAATGGTCGACCCCTACATGCTCACTATACTGCCTTACGCGGGATGTTTGAGAAGCTTCATAGCTTCATGCCTCTCACAGCTACTCCAAAGCAGTTGAAGACATACCAGAATGCTACGATGGTTGGAGTCTTCCTGGCCTCTCTTGACTCATAGTATGAGGCCGCTTCCTCCCAGATACTGACCGATGCTACCATTCCTCCAATGGAGGAGGCCTTTCATAGATTGAGCAGGATCAATATTTCAAGTTCCAACTCCTGCTCCAGTGTTGAATTCCTCTATCATGGCGGTCTCTCGTGGAAGAGGCGGTCCATCTCAGTTCCGTGGACGGGGATCACGTGATAGACGTGGACGTGGTCGTGGACCACCTTGTACCTATTGTCATCAATCTGATCATACAGAAGATACATGTTACTCCAAGCATGGGTTCCCAGCGTCCGGCCGCGTAGCAGAGCATATTGAACCTTATGTCGCTCCATCCACATCATATCAACGATATGATGAGCTTGTGTCTCGATTGAGAGACATCATGCCCCCAGCTAGTACCCCTTCACCTGCTTCAGAGAACAGCTTGGACATTGATGCTATTGCAGGAGCTAGTACCTCAGGTAGTGTCTACGCATATATTTCTTAGCATAGTTTAGATATCTCAGAATGGATCACAGATTCTGGTGCGACACATTATTTCTGTGGAGATAGAGATCAGTTCATAGCCTAAAAGCAGGTTTCTTCAGGAAGGATTGTGGTCATAGCAGATGGGACTCATTCCCCAATCATAGAACAAGGGGCGATCACCTTGACGCCCTCTATGCGGTTGCAGAATGTGATGCATGCCCTGGATTTCTCAATGAATTTACTCTCTATCAATCAGATTATTAAGGATTTAAATTGTCAAGCAATATTTGACCTATCATCTCTTGTGCTTCAAGACATTCTTACGAGCATAGTGATCGGTTGTGGCCGTGAGTAGGGCGGGCTCTATCGATTGGTCCAAACATCGCATGCTGGACTATCCTCCCATTCCATTGGACAAATGTCTCCCTTCCTATAGCATATGCACTTCAATCATCTTCTCTTCAGAAACTGCGTCAAGACCTTCCCCAGATTTCACCCTGCTCTTCATTCAACTGTGAGGCATGTCAGTTAGGGAAGCATCATCGGTCTTTCTTTCCTAGTTGTCAAAGTCAGAACAGTAGCTCCTCTTTTGAGTTTTTTTCCCATATAGACATTTGGGGTCCAAGTCGTGTTCCCGATCATCAGGGACGGATTTTATTTAGTTGTTGTGGATGATTTTAGTCATCTATCTTGGGTTTTCTTGTTGAAGAATAAATCGGAAGCTGGAAATGCAATAATAAATTTCATTAAAGAAGTGCAGAATGTTTTTCCACCTTTGTCAAAATAGTAAGGACTGATAATACGCTGGAATTATGTACTCGTGTGCTCTCCTAATTCTTTTTTTTGAAGCCAAAAAGGGAGAGACACTCTTAGGTGTCCACCCCATAAATATATTAATAAAAAACAGCAGAAAGAGTACAAAAAAGAAGAGCAAGAAGGGGTGCTTTAGACAAGCCAAGAGCGCAGCACGCCCAAGGCACGAGTACAGATGTTCTTCACGTAGAATATCTGGCCAGAAAACAACCGCTCATTCCTAGACAACCAAATAGACCAGACCAGCGCCAGAGGCTGCAGCAGCTCAAGCCTCGGTCGATGCCTAGCGACCCCCAGAGCCCTGCAGAAATCCACAACGCCCGTCGTGTCAACCCAGTCCATGCCCGGATCCGCCCAAAGAGGAAGCACCACTGGACAAGCAAAGAAGAGATGCTTCAGTGTCTCGATCCCCTCCTTGCACAGCAGGAACTTGTTGGACTCCGCCCCCGACCAGCCTAGTAACGTAACGGTCGCGGGTCAATAGCCTCCTCCTCCTGAACAACCAGAAGAAGAAAGCAACCTTCGTCGAAAGATCCAGCCCCCAGAAGAAAGAGTAGTCCGCCGCCAACTCCGCCGAAAGAGAGGGGGCGGTTTGCCAATCGTCGAGTAAGCCTTCCTGACAGAGAAAGAGCCCCCACGCCACACACAATGGTCCCGTCCCCAGGAGGGCCCCGAGGCATCCCGAAGCGCGTTCAGCAATTGTAAGAACTCCTCCACACGCTGGTCAGAGAATCCCGTACGAAAAGCCGGCATCTAGTTGTCGTCCACCCAGCAGGACGCAACCCTAACCTCTTTGTCAGCCACAAATGCGTAGAGACAAGGGAAGCGCAAGGATAGCGCTCCCCCGTCCAGTCATCACCCCAGAAAGCAAACCGTAGCCCATCTCCCAAACCAGCCTGAACAGCGTCTGGAAGTTCTGGGAGAGCGAGAGGACGGCCCTTCAGAAGGGAGAGGGTCTCCGCCCGTGAAAAGCAACCGTCGCTGTCGCCTCGGGAGCCGCAGCGTCGACCCCGTAGATACGCCTAAGGAGAGTGCAACAAAGGTCCTCACCCATACCCCAGACTCTGACCACCCACTTCATTAATAGCGCATCGTTTAACTCGCCCAGCCGACAGATACCAAGGCCGCCCTCCTTCTTCAGCAAAGTGACCTCCTCCCAGCTCACCAGGTGTATCCCCGTGCCTTTGGACGCTTCTGCCCCACAAGAACCACCTCATCAACCCTCCAACCTCCTCCTAATCCCCGCCGGCATGAGCCGCGTGGAGGAGAAGTACACCGGCATGGCAGATAACACCGCCCTCAAGAGCACCAGGCGCCCCCCCTTGGACAAGACCACCGCCTTCCACCCCGCTAGCCTGTTCTCCAACTTCTCAACAAGCGGCAGCCACCGAAGGGGCAAGGCACATGGTTGGCGCGGAGCGGAGCGGCACTGCAGGTGGCGACAGTTCGAGATTGGAAGGAGCAAGGCACATGGTTGGCGCCAGCTTAGGTGGTGGTGCAAGGCTGGCGTGGCCACCGAAGGGGCAATGGGGGCAAGGAGGTGATGCGAGGGGGCTGGGACGAACGGGAGTGGTAGCAGCAAAGGGACGAGATGGAGGAGGCAGCGAGTAGGGAGGGGAAAGGTGGTGGCTAAAGGGGGGAGGAGGAGGAGGTTGTGGATGTGTCGAGGCAATGGCGGTGGTGTCGAGGGGTTGTAGGGTAGACGAGGGGATTGTGGGAGGGACCGACAGCAATGTCGGTGCGGGTGGTGAGAGAGGGGTGGGCGGCGGTCGGGCTGGGGATTGCGGGGAGGTGGTGGGGTCATTACGGTTGGGGAAGGGGCCTGCAGCGGGGCTAGGGGGTTGTTGGAGGTGCGGCAATATCGGAAGGGGGCGTTGGGGTTGAGGGGTGCGCCTCAAGAGGTGCGAGGGTGGTAGGCAGGGGTCGCAAGGTGACTGACCTGGTTGTTGGAGAGGTGATGGTGGCAAAAGGGGCCTGCGAGGGGGTCGTGGGTGGCGCTGGAGTTGACTCATTCGGCGACTAAAGGTCCGAAACTGTATGGACAACAAGCAGATCATCTTCGATGACGAGTTTTCCTGGGCTTTCTTCATCGGGAACTTGGATGGAAGCTTCGAGGGCACGAGATGGTGT
The DNA here is from genome assembly GCA_037367405.1 of Ottelia alismoides. NCBI lineage: Eukaryota > Viridiplantae > Streptophyta > Magnoliopsida > Alismatales > Hydrocharitaceae > Ottelia > Ottelia alismoides. The sequence goes on along the minus strand of JAZKJV010006966.1, from coordinate 202,960 downwards.
ATCAACATCCTTTTTGGCAGTGATTTCGGCGGTGCTTAGGGTCTCAAAATCAGCAATCAAAACCCGAAGTTTTGATTGGAATTCGAGCAATATGGACATCAACTCCTTGTTGTAGGCTTCATCGGCTCGTCGTTTACGTTCCAACGAATGATAGTCTCTCGGTGCATGCATGTGCGAACTTTTGTACGGATCGTCAGATCGTGAGGATGATCTGTAGGCCATGCTCTGATACCAATTGATGCAAATCAAAATTTGCAATTGCAGAAAATAATTATTTGAGCAGTGGAAATAATTGGTGGAGAAGAAATTGGAGGGGAGAGGAGAGAAATCCCGACGGTTGTGAGGGATTTGAGGAAGAATCGCGTAGATCGCGTGGGGCGAGAAGAGAAAAGGAGAGAGGTGAGATAACTCTCAAATAATTTCAACTTGAACTGTTTTAAAACAATTGCCTACCATCCACTTTATATAGAAGGGTGGGATTACAAAAATAGAAATACAATTCAAAATTCAAATCTACTTATCCTAGTTGACGCTAACAGATTAACTACCAAATTTGGCCACTAATTGAGATCACATGCAATCTCTTTTATTTAAATAAAATTCGCAACGACTCGATCAATCGTAAATAAAATTGGACTCTAATTTATGTGCAAAAATTAAACCCTATTTATAAATTTCACGTTGCATCAAGCATAGTACGACATCTAGTAATCACAATATGTTGTAATGGGTTATAGGTAGTGGTGGTTCCTTCTAGACAACCTGGGATTAAGCATTTTGGGGATTGGTCAAGGGTTCCAATTGGGCCTAATCCAACCAGTTGTATGGGCTAGCAATCTCTAATGACGGAGTGGGACAAAGGCCGAGACGTTACAATAATTTTAAGAATTCTTAAAAGATATGGGTCGTTGGAGATCTTCTGGGTAATTTTGATAAAGATCTCCTCGGTGCATACTCCGTTATCAGAAGGAATCTCGATGTTGCTTCTGATGCTTGGTCTCCATGGTTTTGATGCAAGGGAAAGTTATTGGCAATGTAAGCCCTTCATTTTTGTGAAGAGGTTGTCATAGTTGAAGGTGCTTGTGGAGAAAGAGATGAGATAATCTTATTCAAGAGGTCTAGGGGTTCTTATATTGACCGAAACTATAGAGCACTCATAAACGAGAAATTACATAAAAGGACCTAGAGGAGTTACAACTAAATAACAAATAAAGCCGCCTCTAACACTCCCCCTCAAAATTTTTTTGCAAGCACCCTCCCCATCAAGTTGGAGCATATCTATCGATCATGCCTAACTAGGAGATTACCCATGAAAGGCGTTTCTTTGGTAGTGCCTTCGTTAATTCGTCTGCAAGCTAAAAATCGGTGGAGATGTATGAAGTAGTGATCTTCCCTCCTCGTACAGCATCACGATCAAAGTGATAGTAAATCTCAATGTGCTTGGTTTGCTTATTGACTATCGTCCAACCGGCTTTTTCCTCTGTTCAATACACAATGACTGAGGTCCACTTTGGTTGGCTAATTCGATCAGTTCATCGATGGTCGGCTAGTATGATGGTTCTATTTAGCACGTATTTCGTGTATATCTAACGGGTAGGTTTCAAAAACCCACACGGCTCTCAAACCCAACCCGTGGTGCGGGGGACAAAGTCAAAGCCTTTAAAACAAAGCCCTTGATCAAGCAGTGACGCAGCTCATGAGGGAGGGAGCCGCCTTCGGGATTATTAGCTCAATTATCCCAGACAGGATTCGTAGCTAGGGCTGCTAATTGAACTGAACATGTTCATATTCGATTAGAGTTCGTTCGATAATAGTTCGAAAAATGTTTGTTCGTTTTAAACGAACCGAACATGAACTTCAAATTTTAGTTCGATAGCTTAACGAACCGAACATGAACATAACCTGTGTTCGTTCGATAAAAGCTCGAGTTCGATATATGTATGTGTGTTTTTGTATGTGTAACTTCGTATTACTTCGTATTTATACACATGATAAATTTCGAGATTAAAGAAATTGTGCTATTTATTGGGTTTTGTAACACTTTAATTTGAATAATTTCTTATTTTTATTGCTTATCGAACCTTATTATCAAACTCCAGTTTCGAACTTGTTCAAATAAACTAATTTTAGTTAAGTTAAATTGTTAACAAACTATTATCGAACCGAACTCACACGTTTGTTTTCTAAACGAACACAAACTCGAACATATCCTATCGAACATTTATCGAACCGAACTCGAACTCGAACTTCCTTATCGAACCGAACTCGATCATAGGTTCGTTCGTTACAGTTCGGTTCGATTAGCAGCCCTTTGTAGCAATGTATGTAGCACACTTGTGGTCACAATACAGAGGAACAGGAGTAGTGACAATAACACTAAGTTCCTAAATAGAAGAGAGTAAGCAGGTAATCTCACACGTGGATTGAGCCACCGTCCTATATTCTGCCTCTACACTCGATCTAGAGACTACGATCTGCTTCTTTCCCTACCAAGTGACAAGGTTTCCACCAACCATAATAGCATATATGGTAGTGAATCGATGATTCTCAAGTGAACTAGCATAATCAGCAACAGCATAAGTGGATACATCATTGTGGCCACTGACCCCATAGAAGAGGTCTCGCCTTGATGATTCCTTAAAGTAGCGTAGGATCAGAAGAATATCATGCCAATTACTGTAACGTGCTTCCTCCATGTGTTGGATGTCTTTACTCACAGCATAAGATATATTCGACCTAGTGAAGCAGTTTGCCAACTAGGCTTCTGTATCGTATAGTGTCTTTAATCCAGGATCAGATGAAGTATAGTGCTTCCTCGGGTCAACAGGGATGCTCGAAAGCTTGCATCCAAGTAATCCAACCTCAGTTAGGATGTCCAAGCAATACTTCCTTTGTGAGAGGTGAAGTTCCTCTGTAGTACATATCACTTCACTTCTATGCCAAAGAAGTAGCGGAGTTAGCCAAGGTCCTTCGTGATGAAGACCTTTTGAAGGAAAGCCTTCGTCTCTACTATGGCTTCAGCATCATCACATGTGACAACAATATCATCAACATAAACTGAAAGTATGATAGTACCGGTAGACCGTTGACTAAGAAAAACAGAGTAATCAAATGTTGTTTTGTGGAAGTCAAAACTGATGATCTTAGTAATATGTCTATCAAACCATTCCCAAAGACTTCGCCTTACGTCATAGATAGCCTTGTGACGTCAGCACACACTCCCTCTCGATTTCATATGGAGGCTACATCATGTAAACCTCCTCCTCAGAATCTCCATATAGGAAAACATTCTTCACATCAAGTTTAAATAGGGATACTTACACCCATAACCTTGAGTAATTCCGTAATTACAATCATAAACCCGTGCAATCGCGAATTACACTAGGAACCTCGAATAATGCTTAACTCTTACATGGCATAACCATGTGTTAACACTCATCAGTTTTTCCGTTACGAAATCCATCAAAGTAGATCATTTTCACCCTTTAGGTTCAACGTAATTACAAATGATGTCACTCCCCCTCCTTCTCTTCTCCTTCCTTCTCTTCCATAGGAACCCATCATCGTCGGGGAAGAGGAGGGTGATGGCGGAGGACACAGAGGAGGAGGAGGTCGGGGAGGTCGCACAGGCTATCGCCACTGCTTGCTGCTCTGCACGGACATGCACCCCATGCTTCGTCCTGGATCCCAACAGGGAGACAGAGAATTCGTGGCGGAGATAGTGAACATGGGCCGGTTGCGCCACCGGAACTTGGTGCAGCTCCTCGGTTACTGCCGCCGGAAGACGAGCTCCTTCTCATCTATGAGTACATGGCCAACGGCAGCCTCGACCGGTAACTCCATCGCATCGAAGACCAGAGGTCACCAGCGATCAGCTGGAAGCAGAGGCTGAGGATCATAAAGGGGGTGGTCACTGGGCTTTTCTACTTGCATGAAGGCTGGGAGTAGGTGGTGGTGCACCGCGACATAAAAGCCGACACCGTGCTCCTCAACGGCGACTTCAACAGCCAGCTGGGGGACTTCAGCCTCGCTAGGCCTTACGACCGAGGCGCGAACCCGCAGACCACCCGCGTGGTGGGGACGCTCAGGTACCTCGCGTCAGAGCTCACCAGTACAAGCAAGGCCACAACGAGCACCGATGTATATGTCTTCGGAGCGTTCCTCCTAGAGGTGGCATGCGGGCGGAGGCTGATGGAGATAGGCCAGGCGAAGGAGACCACTTTGGCGGATCGTGTGCTGCAGTGTTGGAGGGGGGAGCCATAGTAGAGGCAGCGAACAAGAAGCAGCAGGGGGACTACATAGTGGTGGTGGTGCGTCTGGGGCTTTACTGCTCCTACCCAGAGGCAGAAGAGAGGCCGAGCATGAGGCAGGTGGTGATGATGCCGGATGGCGAAGAGCGGAGGGCCGAGGGTGGAGGCGGAGGGCGGAGGTGGAGAGGCGGGAGGGCGGGCATCAGGCGTTAGAGAAGAAAGAGTTTTTTATTTTTTATTTTGAAATTTTTGTAGCCGTTGGATAGACCATGGGTTAGATTAACCTAATGATATAGTTGGGTTAATGAGAAAACTAACGGAGGGTTATGGGTGTGAGAAGGAGTGATTATCCGAGGTTTCTCGTGTAATTCACGATTACGTGGGGTTATGATTGTAATTACGGAATTACTCAGGGTTATGGGTGTAAATATCCCGTTTAATTATAGGTCATCCCTTATTGGCAGCCGCAGAAAACATTCTTCACATCAACGATTCCTTTTAATGCATTGACGACGAAGTCCTTCATGCAGATGGTGGAGGCGATAAGGAAGTACGAGCAAGGATTAAAGACACCCACGAAGTATGAGCTTAGTGGTCCGCATCTGAAGAGGGCAGTGAAGAAGATGCACGATGACTTGCAATGCCATCGTGATACGTGGAAGTTGATGAAATGTTCTTTAATGATTGATGCATTAACGAACATTCGGGGAAGGAGCATCATCAATTTTTGTGTCAACGGTACCTTGAGGACTTCATTTTTGAAGTCCATAGATACCTCAAATGAGGCTCACGATGCGGAACACATCTTCAAGCTAGTAGAGTGTCTTAATGAAGTGGGAGTGGATAATGTGGTTCAGATTATGGCGGATAATACATCCGCTAATATAGCAATGGGAAGATTGTTGCTCACCCAATATCTACAGATTTGGTGGAATTCGTGTGCCGCGTACTCCATTGATCTTGCTTTGTAGGAGATAAGTAGAGAGACGAATGTGAGGAGTGCAATCACAAAGGCGAAGAGGCTTACGATGTCCATCTACTCTCACACCAAAACTCTAAGCATGATGCGCAAGTTCACTAGCAAGAGGGACATTGCAAGACCCGACCAAACAAGATTTGCAACCGCTTTTCTCACTCTTGAGAGCCTAAATGATTAGAAAGACAAGTTGATCGATGTTTTCCTCGAGAGAGTAGAGGAACTGCAAATAGACCAAGAAGGGAAAAGCAATGAGTTCCATTGTATTCAACCCTACATTCTTGAACCACACCGCACATGTTATCCGAGTTTTCACTCCATTGATTCGTTTATTGTGTGTGGTTGATGCAGATCAACGTCCATCCATGGTGTTAACCCCCGAGGATCCGGGTACCTGTTTACGCTACCTTCGCAGCTTTCCATTCACTAGAGATCGCATAATTTATAGATAAACAGGGAAAAAATTTTGCAATCATTGGCATCTGACATTCATATTTATATTCATAACCACAAGTTAATAGAGACAATTGGCACCAAAATCTTATTTCATTAATTTCCATATGATTTTACAACATGTACAATGTCTGTCTGTACATACAACATCCCAAAAATTTGACTGAAGAGAAGAAGCATTTACAATATCAATTGAACTAAAAACTGTAACAAAAACCACATACCGTCTGGTATAGACCTTGTCTCCTGGAACCATGTATAGCTATTAAACAGCAGACTGTTTGCCTGCCAAACATGTTAGGAAAGAAGAGGCGTCAGCGGGCGCTGGTACCTCCCAAAAGCTTATAAACATAAACAAGGATTTAATATGTTCAAAAGTAACAAGTAGAAAGGTGGAACAACTCAATTTAATTTTATTTCTACTTGCAAATGTAAAAGTTTTCCAAATTTCTAGTAAGCACCTCTCATGATTAGCCATTAACCCAACATTTCCCACATATCAAGGCCTTAAATGTCGGTTTCAGTCACCATTTCGGTATCGACCAAAACAGAATTTTGATGGAATTTCGGTGGAATTTCGACCGAAATTTCGGTCATTTCGGTCATTTTTTGTACTAGGACCCCCATATTTCGGTCATTTCGGTCATTTCGGTCGAATTTCGATTTCGACTGGATATCGATATTCGACAGAAATTCGACCGAATTTCGCTGAAATTTGAGGCCATGCCACATATGCATATTTATATTGTAACTAATTGATCATAAGTATATTTTATTCTCATATTACTTAGAGATCATATTTGTGGATTTTGATGATGGGAAAGATGAGATAAGAAGATATAATGATTTATTAAATTCTTAAGTCTAGTGGATAGTCTGTGGTCTTGGTTCGTGTGAAACCTCACACTATGACTCTGAGACTTGGGAAAAGTCTTAAGGTTGGGGTGCCTCCGTAGGCATGCGGTGTACTATAATGCATCCTAACTAAGTTCCCAACACGTCCACTAGCTTAATGAGATTTCAAATCAGATTATTGTCATTTCCATTTACTCAACTTTAATTGTAATCCCTTAAAACCTTAAGTGCAACTGTCTCAGATGCAACTCTAGATGATGTAGATATAGAGATGGATGATCTGGATGTAGAATCAATCCCTTCAAACCTCAGTGCAACAGTCTCAAATGTAACTCTATATGATGTAGATATAGATAAGGATGATCTGGATGTAGAATCGCCAAGTCTGTTGGTGAAAGAAAAACTCAAGCGGTGAAGAAGCCAACAAAAGGGCTCTTCCGTCTCGCCCCCTAATTGGAAGGACGGTCCAATAGAGGGATAGGTCTACTCCCAGACTACGCCACTGAGACGGGTGAGAGGGACTTCCTGGAAAAGTCACTCTAGAAAAACAACCCGACCGGTAACAGGCAATCGAGCTCGTACGAAAACTAAAACCGAGGATCCCCCGCCTGGGTATCCTAAAACAAAGGGTCGGCGGAGCTGGTCTAAAGTCGGGATCCCAACGAGGCGTAAAAACACTGCGAGCTCGCGTAAAAACCGTGTAAAAGACTGGATCCTAGACCCGCGCACTTGGCGGCCGCTGCCCTAACTGGGCTTCCTATCTCCCCCCTAGTTGAGGGTCACCGCGCCCTTGCACGGTCAGGTGTAAAGATCACCATGATCGGCACTATTAGTTGTCGCCGATATACAATCTTATATATATACTGCTCAGAATCAGAATATGAGCATGCCTTATCATTGAAGGTGTATTCTATTCATTGTGATTAACTCCTAATTTGATTATGAGCGAACAATTAAACACTAAGCCACTATCACTTATCAAAAGTCTATGGAAGCACTAAACATACGATCTTTCATACATACTGCTCGGAATCAGATGATGAGCATGCTTTATCTTTGAAGGTGTATTCTATTTATTATGATTAACTCCTAGTTTGATTATGGGAGAACACTTAAACACTAAGCCACTTCAGGTAATTTATCACTACTTAACTCTAATAATATACGAATAATAGAGTATACTTGAAGATCACATGTATAAAAATTTCTAGTCACAATGATCTTGAGAAATCATTTGTTGACTTTAAGAGAAGCGTAATAATATTTTAACCTTTGTATTTTAATTCTTTAATAAATTCATGAGATTAGAAGTGATTGTGGAAAACAATCTATTAAAACAGTGATCGGTGCATTTCTTTATATGTCTATGATGTACTTTGTATATCCAAGAAGGCTAAATCATAGAATGATTGAACCCGTTCTCTGTAAGAGAAAAGTTAAGAAAATATTTTGCAGTTCAAATTATAGTGATTTCATCCAAACTTATTGTCATCGCTTAATGAACACATTAGTATACTGAACATCACATTTCTTCTATGAGCCCTCAATTTCTTGATGCTCTTTCATATACAGACATTTATAGGAATACAGTATAGATGTAGAGTAATTTCTTATTGCAGAACAAAGTTTCTAAATATTTTATGTTATCCAAACTTGACCTTAAGATAATAATTGTAATTCTAATTGAAGCTATTATTGTGGGGTAGAGTTTTTACTTTCTAAACTTTTCATGTTATCCACATTTGACCCTAAGATAAAAGAAATCAAATCCTAATGGAAACTTCAGGCGTAGAGGTTTATACACACACACACACACACCACAATCGACACTATCAAGCCTTCATTCATTACCATAGTTCCAGAATTATGGAAACAATGAAATCAGAAATACATCTTAAGTATTCATTCAAATACAATTATTTGCATAATTTAAAATGTATTACATGTAACTATCTTATACTTAATACAACCATTGATGCCACCATCTTTATATGAAACTTATCAGACGATGAATTGCATATGGATCCATTCAAATTATATGCTCAAGTGAAATATCATGTGAAATTAATTATTTCCCCCAACATTCACTTCCCCCACCAAACATTGGCATGCACTGATAAATTTATTAAAACAACCTAAATTTGTAAGGATTTGATAACCAATTCTACCGCTGCTATAATCCCCTGCTGTGGATGTTTTAATGATCCGATCTACATTTGCACGAGTTATTGTACCCCTCACAACCAATCTCTTCCAATCCATCAGCAATACGTTATATTTAAAGACCACTATTTTTTTAAAAGATGAAAAGAATTAGAATAGAATTAGATTTTGAAAGTGAAGAGGAAGAGAAATGGAAGAATCACATGCATGACAGCAAAAGAATAGGATAAGAATGTACCTTTTTATTCTAGATTTCAAAAAAATTAGATCACTTGCATGCAGCTCCAGCTGCAGTTCAGGTGATGAGAATGGTATTTGCTGCTTGATCAAAAAGAAAGTCTGAAGCACCAGGGGCTGGGGCTCCTGCTGCCTTTCTTGATTAATTGGAGGTAGCCTGGTATATTGTTCCTAGTAGTTTCATCTCCTATGGGGCAGCAACTCGATGACGGCAGCAACTTGCAGGAAAAATGTTGGAGAGGAGAGCTCCGTTGATGGAAATTTCGAGAGAAATGGGAAAGAATAGGTTTCTTGGGCTTTAATATATAGAGATGAAGAGAGGATTAAGGATTGACACGTGTAATTACTTGTTGCCATTTGGAATAAAAAGAACTCTACGTGTGAAGAGAAAAGAAACAACATAAGACAAATTCATACAGCTATCCTGGAGTCTGCTGTTAGCAGAAAAATTTTTTTTATTATTATTATTTTAAAATCACCTTTTTACTTGATATACAAAAGTTGACCGTATTCGCGTATAGAGTGTCTGATTTCGATGCGCAATAACTCTTTTTGATCGTCTCTAAACGGCGATCAATATGAGTATAATATTGATATATTTTCGATTGGGTTTGGATATCCGAAACTTTCGAGATACGTTTTCAGTTTATGGTTAAATTTTACGAATTTAAAATATCAAATGACCTCCGATTGACGAACGGTCGATTCCGTTGGTCTCGTGTCGTCGAATCGGATCTAATGATGGTCTCGGTTCGTTTCGCGATTTCCGAATTTGCGTCGCGGCTTTTTCACGGCGCGCATTACGATGCGACCGATTTTCGGTCAATTCCGCCCGAACGACTTTTGATTCATGATCAATTGATCGTTTTAGGTTATTTAATATTGTCAGATAACTTTATTGGGTTATTCGGACCTTATTCGGGTCGAGTTCGGGTTTATGCGGATCCCGGATGTCACACATGGGCTTGTCTATGGAGGGCTTGAAGAGGTCAAGCAGGAGATAATTGCATCATTCATTGGTGTGGAGTCGTCTTACATTGTTTTTGTGGGCATTATTACCTCCAAGACCAAAGGGAGGCTTAATACTCCATTGCATCTAGCAGCTTATTGCTTGAACACATTTTTCTTCTACATTGAGTCTCATGGTAATCCAGATGTTGTGGTGAGGAGAGGGTTTAAGGAGTGCATGGAAAGATTTTATCCATATTTGGATATACAAGATGCAATTACCAGGGATGAGCTTCCGGCATATGAACTTGGTCGTGGAGATTTTGACAAACCTTTAGCTGTAAGACAAAGGATGACAAATGATGGTACCTCGGTCATTGTTTTTTATTCATGTCAATCATATTTTTATTTTATTATTTGATCAATTCTCTATTTCAGTGGCTAACTGGTGGTATAATCATGGAGACGGCATGTCTCATTTGAAAGCCATGGCCATCAAGATCTTGAGCTTGACATCTTCATTCTTTGGATGTGAGCGTAATTGGAGTCATTTGACTCGATAATGACTCCACTCGACCCATCCAATTCGATCAGTAACACTAAAATTTAAAATAGTAACCGATATAAATTTAAAATTTATTTTTGGTCTTCAGATCAATACCAAGAAGAGAAACAGGTTGGAGACGAAGAAGCTGAACGACCGTGTGTACGTGTGTTTCAATTTTAACATGCAGCTACATCGAGTTGAGAAAGAAAGAGATCATCTCTCTCATCTCATGATCGTGCACACATAGTTGAATGGACCAAAGATGTCGATGCCCATGAAGAGGAGATTTTTCCAGGTTTCGAATTGACATGGGTGTTGTAGCACATGCTAGTGGTGTCAAAGATAATTTGCAAACGAGAAGGAGCCAAGGAGGTGAATATGGAAGAGGAGCTTCATCTTCGAGCTCCAATGCTACGCCGAGGGAGGAGGAATTACATCTTGAGGATATAGAAGAAGATGATGGTGAAGAAGAAGATGATGATGGTAAAGAAGAGCTAGACTTGGATGATGACAATGAGGATTGAATCAACTGACTTGTAACACTTGTCTTATTTTTTTGGCAATAGTGTATATGTTTTTAAACATTTGCTTGTACTATGTACCGAACATTTTGTCCTTAACTAGTTTCATTTTTTCTTCTCTTGTTATAAATTTTTAAGCTCTTAAAATATTAAAATTAAGGGTGCACATGGATTGGATAAAATCCGTAATCAGATCCAATTCTAATGTTATTGGATTGGATTGGAGTTTTATCATTTTAATGGATCGGATTGGATTGGAATTTTTCAAATCCATTAAAGTATGGTTGACCGGATTATCATCAAGATCAGATCCGATCCGATCCATCAATTCATTAACATATACATGCATACATACATATACCTAGATACATATACACGTGTGCATGCGTGTGCACCCGTTCCCATAAGACCATAATCAACGGCGTTCACATGTCCTCTTATCACCACCCCCTCTTCTCTTTTGAGAGATAAATGCTAAACTCCTAAATAATAAAATATAATTATACCTTGTAAAGTTATAACCCCATTGAATTATTGCCCTCTCAATTCCCATCCTTTCTCATTTCACACTTGACCCCAATATTTCAATCCTAGTTCCATCTCCCTTTTAGTCCATTTCACTCTTGACCCCAATATTTCAATCCTAGTTCCATCTCCCTTTTAGTCCATTTCAACACATCCCTGCTCTAGTACAACATCGCCACTCCTCCCTCGCATTGCCATCACCCCTTCCTCATGATATTGTTGCTTACTTCACACAATGTTGTCCCTCTCCCATCCGATACCATTTGTTCCAACCGTGTTGCCACTTGTTTGATCTTCGTTAAAAGAAATTAGATTCAGTTGTTTGGTACATCTGTTTGATATTCTTAGCCTTTTTGCTTCTTATATTTTACTTGTTCTAACTTGCAAGCTTATCCTAATGATGAAACTATATCAGTTGTTTTATATAAGAATTAGTGTTCAATTATACTAAACCCATCTAAGAATTGATATGCATTACTTGAATTCCTTTCTTTTCTAAATTGCTATCCAAATTTGATCCATTTTTTAAAAGAATGCATATTTTGACTAAAGATGTAATCCGGTAAATAAATTCCATTTTAAATGAGAGGCATGCTACCCAATTGGTGAGTTATATGTAAGTTGGATATGCTTGATACTCAATCGAGTATAATTATTTTATGATTCTCGTTTGTTAATAATATATTATAAGACTTTAAAAGGTGTTATTGGAAGTAGTTTGATTTGACATAGCTTAACAGTTTAGATTAGCAATGGACTTCATCAATTCTTGACTGCAAAGATCACATTTTTTGTGTAACTTATCTTTGGATCATTATTTGGTAACTTGTATTAATCTTACTTGAATCATTAGTTGGAAATCATTAGCAAAACAAAACATAGTAATGCAACATTTATAAAAGGAATCTACAATTCTAAATTCAATATAATCCTTTACATTGAGTGTATGGTCTTCAACTTTATTATTATGGAATAATGAAGTTCTTCAACTCTAATTTGATTGAGTGATTGTCATATATTTTTTTCTTTACATCTGGTCTATATTACAAATTTTCGAGCCATAATTTAAATGCTGAGGGCTAGTGTGCGATAAAACACAAACATGAGAGGGTAAACAATTGAGATGGAATACATAAGCATAAAAAATCCAAAACATTCCGATCCAAACTGTAATCCGATGGATTAGATTGGTATGGATTTAGATATTTGATGGATTGGATTGGATTGGGAAAAAAATATTGTAAGTAGGATGATCCCCCATTGTGGGGGTCACCGCCTGTTGTATTTCAATAAATAGAGTTTATGGTACATTACCGTGATGACCAGAAGTTACATAACGCGAAACAATGAGATACTACATTCTCGAAATAAAACCTCTGGTTGTTGAAAACTACGTCATTTCGGCCTATCCAGATGGCCCAAAGCACAGCAAACGGCCTCGAGCAATCGTCAGTAGAGTTGGTGTCGACCCGTCATATCGAACTCCAGAACTCGAACTCTGACATCCCTTCAGTCGCAAGCCAAGATATCCCCACCTCCCTCCAGACCCGAACCGATGTTGGGCACTTGAAGAACAAGTGCTCTGAGTCCTCCTCCGCCTCCTCGCGCCTGTCTCATTGAGTGTCTGCCCGACCCAGCACTCTCCCCCTACGAGCTTTATCACATAAGTTTCCCCTTCTCAAACACCAAAGGAATACTTTTACTCTGCTCGGAGTCTTCGTAGCTCACACTACCTTCATGTCCTAGCACAGCTTCTCGTCCTGCTCCTGTGTCCTCCGACTCAACTCCTTGTAAGCTCTCTTCACTATGAATTTCTTGCCCAACCATTCAAAGTGGTATATGCCCGACGAGAGCACGTTCGTCTGAGGGAGTTCATTCTGCAATCTTAGCTACTCCTCCATGCGTTGATCAGGAGGTCCATCAGAAACGTAGGCGCCATCTGCGATGGTGTGGGTTGGAAAAAGTTAAAATCCGTTAAGGTTGGATTGGACATGGATTAAGCTAAAATCCAATCCAATCCATGTGCATCCCTAATTAAAAGTGCTAAATATATAAATATAAATGAGTATATGTATTAAAATTTGATTTATATATTTAAAATAATTAAAAAATCAAAACCGACTAATGTCGACTAAATCCGATTACTCTCTTGACCGATGACTAATCCTTAGTCAGTGAACCTGTCGATCGAGTACCGACTGTCGACTTCTGCAACCTTGGTATGTGCCATGTATAATGACTTCGATAATGAGATCTAAACTCATTTCCGGAAATAGACCTCTCAGAGATGTCTGGTAGTATCGGACGGTATACACAATCTTCTCATTGCATCCGAATTCAATTCAGATCAATGTTCAAACTTTGGACTAAGATTGGATAACCAGTCTAATAAGCGGAGTCGCTAAAGTCCAAACTTGTTTCATTATTCTTGCAGAATGGAAGCATCATTGTACGCAATCGATTAAGATCACATCACTCTCTAGTATTCCTAATACTCGTATATTCTACATACCGGAAGACCGTGATTAAACTCGAAGTTCAAATCTCATTTGAAATGTCTCCTTTAGGGTTTTATCATTAAGTTTTGCATTTGATCATTAGGAGTTGGTATCGATCATATGTTTTCCAAAAGCATATATCATACCTTCAAATTATGTCTTGCTTCTTAAGCAGACGACCATCGATGGAATTCGATTCGTCCCAATGTCTCATGAGTGGGCTCATGTCTTCCGATTCAGTAGCGAACTTGTATGATCCCTTTGAGAGAATGTATTACTCATATGCCCTTATATGCACATCCAACGTGCCAGTAGAGGCCTTAAATGTCGGTTTCGGTCACCATTTCGGTGACTGACCGAAACAGATTCGGTGGAATTTCGGTCGAATTTCAATCGAAATTTCGGTCATTTTTTGTACTAGAGCCCCCATATTTTTTTTGAAAAGAAGATGGGTGAACTAGGGCCCCATACTAGGGCATCCATATTTCGGCCATTTCGGTTATTTCGGTCGAATTTCAATTTCGACTGGATATCGATATTCGACAGAAATTCGACTGAATTTCGCTGAAATTTGAGGCCATGGTGCCAGTGTATAGACTTTGACTAGATCATCCACCTAATGGTTTGTCAAATGTACAAACCCATACAAAATGTACATACACATATATATAGCAACCTTTTTTATAAAAGAGAGGATGATCTCCCGAAGAGAGAGTTACCGCAACGACCGCTTCAATAAAAGGTTTTGAGTACATTACCTGGCAATCCAAGAGTTATACAAAGCTTTATAGTGCGCCACAACATTTTCTGAGTAAAAACTTTGATTTTAACTTTGATTTTTGAACACCACATCATTTCTCCCTAACCAAATCGCCCATAGAACAACAAAAGGTTTGGAGCAATCGTCCGATGATCCGATCCTACCGCCCGAACCGACCTCCAGAAAGCACCTGCCCCGTCCGTCGCCACCCACAGAATCCCCGCCTCCTGCCAAACTTGTGCCGACGTCGGGCACTTGAAGAACAGATGATCCGAGTCCTCCTCTATCCTGTGGCATCTGTCGCAAAGGGTGTCTTCAACGCCTAAGGTCCTCCCCCTCCTCGCTTAACGTCGATGTATAGACCTTGACTAGGTCATCAACCTAATGGTTTGCCAAATGTACATACCAATACATATATTAACATATGTGTCTCCAATCAAAGGATATGTGCATATGCATGACAATATACGATATAGGTCTTAATCAAGGCCTTAAATGTCGGTTTCGGTCACCATTTCGGTATCGACCAAAACAGAATTTCAATGGAATTTCGGTGGAATTTCGACCGAAATTTCGGTCATTTCGGTCATTTTTTGTACTAGGACCCCCATATTTCGGTCATTTCGGTCATTTCTGTCGAATTTCGATTTCGACTGGATATCGATATTCGACAGAAATTCGACCGAATTTCGCTGAAATTTGAGGCCATGGTCTTAATTATCTCGATCTCGCCAAGTCAACACATTAACTTAATTCGTTCGACACCTCCGAATCTCTATTCATATGAAGAGGTCATGCATCACAAGGTCAGTCGGAAGTCAGTCATTGGAATAAGGATTGTCATTTCCTTCTCAGACCGGAGATCCTTTCTTGATAATTATTTGACGATGCGATTATATCATCAATCTAACTCTTTAGATATTCAACCAAGCATCAGCTATCCTCACTCCATAAAACAAAAGTTTAATTTTATACTACATCAGAGTTTACTTGCAACCGATTTTCATCATTCCACATGCATATCAAAATATCAAAATAAACAGTTGCATAAGAATTTAGAAGAATTTATAAATTCATGGGAATCAAGAATGGCATTCGCTTATATTCTTTCGTCCTGATGTCAACAAGAACAGGTAGAATAGAATTCCCTTATTTCCCTTGTATAAATTAATTATCTTTAAAATTTAACAATAATCTGATCCAGCCAAACCATATTACCTTAGGTAGAATAAACCACAAGCAATGATATAAGAATAGTTCCAGACATACTCGTACTATCTCCTTTATATGGGCTGCCTTTTTTCAGTTGCTTCTCTGGACTCTCTACGTTTTCCTTTTTCATCTCCTTTGGCAGAGAGGATTTTGCAGGCTTCGACTTGTGGATCATATCAAAAAGCCCATCCTCAGTCAGAAATTTAGTGCTGAAATTCCACATTGGAGATCAGCAGGAAGGAGATGACAATATGACTAAAGCACAAAACAAGCATGCAGATAACATTTGAAAAAACATACCCCACTTCCTTGGCCTTTGCTGATTTCCTTCCGCCAATATCCTCATCAGCTAGAAGATAATCCTGCAGTAAGACGCAACACTTTGTCCATTAACTTGTAAAATTAATGGCATCTGAACTTTTCAAAGAAGCAATTGAGGTTGAGAAGGGGGAAATGGGATGAGAGAGAACATTAAGTCGCATTAGGTAGAACAAGAAATGAGGTTGATAAAGAAGACTACAGGATAGGAGAAAGACAACTGACAAGGAAAATGAGATGATAAGCAAAATGCTACTAAACGACTACATCACTCGCCCTCATTTTATTAGTACATATGCCTTCTTAAAGTACCCACTTAATGGTCTAGTGTTAGTACAGTGTGTCTACCACACAAAGGACCAGGGTTCAAATCCCACTCTTGCAGGGGGTTGCCTTAGGTAGTCGACGGCCAGCGTAAAAAATAGTCGAATCTTTCAACATGGATTTGAGCAAGAATCCATGTAGCCGACCCTACTTATAGTGGGAGAAGGCTTAGTACATTTTTTTATATGCCTTCTTAAAGGTATATTAAGATCCAACCGTGAACCTTCTTTTAGAGAAAGTGGCTTTTAGAGAAAGTGGTGGATTATTAACCTCAGTAGGTGGTGGTCTAGAAATCCTACTAATCATACAGTCCAAAAAGTTGAAGACCCATTACTTGCATGATACAGTTATTAAATGTTAGTGGATTTAGTTAACCATAAACTGAACTCAATTAGCCAGGTACCAAGTCAATTGAGTGAAATTCAAGCAGGTAGAAAATTATTTTGGGATCTAATAGATTGAAATGTCAATTGAAAAGAGTACAATTTGTGGAGTATGAACTAATCAAAATTTATAGTGCAGAATGACCAAGTCACGTGCCAAATAGCTGACAGTTACAAAACTGCACATTTTTTGGATCAAATCGATCTTCTATGTGGCGTGTACCAAGAGTACCTAGGTTGGATTTTTTAAAAAAGAGGCTGATCAGATATAGATAGAGCTCGCCCAAAGTTTAATTTTGTTAATTGCCACAAAACAGGATATTACAAAATCATTGTCCAAGAGTTCAAGAGAGAATGTATGTGCCTCCACATTTAGTACATAAAACTACTCACGTCTCAAAACCTTAACCACCACCGTATGAACAGTCTGCTTCTCTCTATCATTGAATGATATATAGCTTCCCTAAAGTTGCGCAAGCACTCCTCCGCTCCAGAGACATTCACCTGGGACACTCCTGAGCACCTCCAGATCTCCACGACTCGCACCTGAAGAACAGATGTGGTATATCGTCATCTTCCCTTTGAACAAACGAGCACATCAACTCAACAAACAAGACCAAGTGTTCCCTAAAAGTATGAATCGTGATTTTTTGCCCTCTCAACAACAAAAAAAGGCATTGACCCCTCAAGGCCCTTAGATGATCGTCTTTTTCAAATCTGATCCCCATGCAGCTCCTAGCTTCTCAGCCTGGTGTAAGCTTTCTTCACAAAGAACTCCTCATTCTCCCACATCCAATGGTCCCTCATGGCTGCAACCGCCCACCCACTGCCTCAAATCTTTCAACAGTTCTACAAACTCCCACATCCTCTTTCAAAGAGGCTCAACAAGGTTGGGCACAACATCTCGGTGTCATCCCCTCTATTTGACTAGTAGGCTGCAGCAAAAACCATGTACTTTCATGCCAAAGCAAAAAGATGGGGAACTGTTATATAGAACATCATTCATCTAGTCAAGACAATCCACAATTATGAAGCTCTCAAGCCTCTGATGGACCTCCCTTCCACCCAAATATGCATCACACATTTCATTAGCATCCCCTTATTCATCCCCAGCAAGCACACCACCTTGAGGTCTATAAGTTGCTTCTGAAGCATATTAGACAATGATCCAAAATTGTAGCAACGAACGATCGAATGATCCTTGTATCACACTTCTTGCTGAACTCTTGGACATCCTCTGTCTGAGGGTTCTCACACTTCATAAATGAGAGCACATACACTATGCACTCTGTCTCAGTACGAGTTCCAAATTACGCGTCCAATCTGAATAGTTTGGACTGGCCAACTGACTGACCTCAAGCAGATTGTTCAGTGGGTTAAGAGATTTCATTTGAAATTAAAAGATTGCACTTTAGTTAATCTTGGTTAAGGTTATTAAACATTTTAAATATTTTAAATCAAGATGTTCTCGTATTTTTTGTACTTTGAAAGTCTTTCCCTTGCAAGCTTTCAAAGCATGAGGCAGGCTAACCCAAAAGCCTCACTACGAGATCTGAGTCTCTTTTCTACTTTCATTGCATCCCAATAATATAAGAAAATGCAACTACAGTGAATGAAGATGAAACTCTTTCCACCTTGCAAATGTTCCTTGCATTCCAAGTTCGGTCTTCAACACCCATGCCCTCCCCCCCATATATATGGAGTTAGCATGTTCTTGATTAAACCAATCGTCAATGAGCGAATTAAAATAGTATGTTATGTGCAATCCAATATCGTCACAATAATATGGGGAACAATATTGGGGTCGCTACACATGCAACTCATCTCTTTCGAGAAACGAAGAATACGATCCATATAAATTTGTATTCCGAGGTCATGACTACGCATGAACGTCTCCAAAAATACAATACATGACGGAATTCTTCACAATAAGGGAAGACCATGGATGTCGTCATACGACTTTGTCCATATCTTGTTTAAATTGAATATTAATCATTTTGAATCATATTCTACAGATTAATCCAATAAAGGGAACTAATAAGCAAGGATTCTTGATTATTATCTTAGTTTTAATCCAGTTAAAAACAATAACAATGAAGCGATCCAAGCAAATAATTTATGCACTTATTAATCTCCTTTGTTTTTAGAAGGCTACAATATCACCTGCTCATATTAAGTACTTCTTAAAATCTCCTCGATCAGGACATGTAGAATGAAGGGTGGGAGCATTTCCTTAACATGTAAGGCGCTAATTGGGTAACCACCATGACAAGCCAAGCCTAGTCACCAAATTGATCTTGATTTCCTCATTATGAAAGGATTTAATTGTAATCGATCGATTTCATGGATTCAATCAATTCACAACTCTAATTGATTCACAATCAACTGCATAAATTAATAAAGAAAATATGAAATAATGAACATTCTACTTTATCGCAAACATCCAAATAAACAAACAATGATTTCGAATTCTAAATTTGCAAGTCGTGACCATCGCACTCCAAATTAGAAGGCATTATATAACTTGGACTTATAATTCATTGTGACCCCAAATATTTTGAAAATATTAGGTCCAACTCTTGATGTGAATATATCATATATATTCTTATATATTTTGAGTCCCAAAATAGGAGAAACAAATCATTGTAACAATCGAGTCCTCTTCCAACTCTGCCTATGGAGAAATTCAATTTCTCGAGACCGCACGATTGGAATTGCGTGAAACTTTTCACACTGATTGGAGACCTTGATTAATGATCTATTAATCAATATTTTATTACATTATATGACTCAAAAATCATTAGCAAAAAAGTCTATTTTCTAGATACGATCTTTGATCAGAAATCGGAGTGTGTAATCATTTTCGATATCTGAATCTTCTTACAAACGCCACCAACTTTTGGTGTGTCTTTTGGGCATGAATTTAAACCTCCTAGACATTATATATCACAAAAACATGTTCTAAATAGGGGAGATCAGCAACAACATCGTACGTTACCGAATCAATCAAAATATCAGAACAATCGCAAAATAAATTACCTAATGATCGGGTCAATTGTTCATCAGACTTGGATGCAATCCAAATCCTTTAAATAACGCTTTGATACCAATTGAAGGGAGTTCATAACTCCGTATCACGGAAGCACGGAAAATAGCAAACAATTTATAATTATAAAGAGAGTCCATCACATGAACATAGATTTCAGCACAATAAAAATTATGCATTGCGAAACCACATGATTAAGAAAATATTTTTCATAATCATTTCGCATATTCTAATGAATATTAGGAAGCAGTCGAGGTTATCTCTTGAAGCGTGAGTTTTTAACAAAAGAAACCTCCCAAATCAAATCCGATCAGCAAAAGCTTCTCTCGTGGGCACGATGAGAAATCACATAGCTTCTCACGAACTTTGATCTCAATTTCTTCTTGAAGTTGTCTATGCAAGGATAAGAACTAAATGATCTCAAGCTCCCGATTCCATGCCACGAAATCAATCTCTCCTTCACATACGAGAAGCACGGAGAAGATGATCTTCTCTCACAAAAGGTCACGCCAATGTAGAGAAGAACAAGGCAACTTGGTGGACGTGTAGGGTCTTGTTGGAGAAGAGGGTAGACGCGCATATGAGATTTCCAAATTATCAAAACTCTTCTCTTCTCAACTATCAAGGCAATAGAATTTTAGTGGAATGAAGCATGCTTTGGGAGAGAGGTTATGCCCTCTATTATATAGGAAGAAGGGACGTCTATGAAAAGTCATACTCTTTTTTTAGCCGAGAAGAGTCATACACTTCATAGTAGATGCCCTCTCTCTATACCTGTTGGAAAAAGTGAGTAATCTATTATTCCAAAGAACCCTAGGCTCTCTTATATAGAGAGAGACCTCATGGGTAAAGTACATAAGAGTCCAGGAAATAAATAGAAACTAAGAAACGGCACATAACATAATAACATAAGTCTCTACACTCCCCCTCAAGGTGGAGCATAGATGTCTATCATGCTCAGCTTGGAAGAACATCTCTGGAAGGGTCCTCTGAGCAACAGCTTGGTGAATATGTCAGCAGTCTGATCCCCTGAGCTAACGTGAGATGTAGATATCAAGCCTCTCTGTATCATGTCTCTCGTGTAGTGGCAGTCCACTTCTATATGCTTTGTTCTTTCATGGAATGTTGGATTGTTGGCAATAAACAATGCTGCCTGATTGTCACACTGAAGCTGCATGGGTAAAGGTACAGCTATATGTAGATCTTCTAGCACAGCTCGAACCCACATCATCTCCGTGCTTGCTTGCGTCATGGCCCTATATTCAGATTCAGTACTGGACCTTGCTACAACAGTTTGTTTCTTGCTTTTCCAAGAAACCATAGAGCTCCCAACAAAAACGACGAATCCTGAAGTAGACTTTCGATCCGTAGGGCACCCTGCATAATCTGCGTCTGCACGTGCTGAAATAGATAAATCTGTGCCCTTTCGAAATAGCAACCCTGAGCCTGGAGAAGACTTTAGATACCTCAGTATCATGTAAATGGCATCCATATGAATTTGCCTTGGCTGCTCCATAAATTGACTCACCCGGCTTACTGCAAAAGCAATATCGGGTCGAGTTATGGTGATATAAAGGAGCTTACCCACTATCTCTCTATATCTCCTCTTGTCTACTTCTGCAGTGTCATCGTCATACAGCTTCATGCTTGGATCCATAGGAGTACTCGATGGTCTACATCCAACCATGCATGTTTCAATCAAAAAATCTGCAATGTACTTCCTTTGGGTCATCACTAGACCATGTGCATTCTTGGCAAATTCCAACCCCAAAAAGTATCTTAGGGTACCAAGATCCTTCGTGACAAACTGATGGCCCAAGAATGCTTTTGCCCTCTCTATTCCCTGTGCATCATCTCCTGTAACCAGAATATCATTAACATAGACCATGATGACAACCGTACCTGTAGAAGACTTCTGAATGAACAACGAGTGATCTGCATTTGATCTTTTGAACCTCTGTCGTTCAATCAGGTGGGAAAGCTTCTGGAACCACGCCCTTGGGCTCTGCTTAAGGCCATAAATCGCCTTGTGAAGTCTACACACCATATGCTTCTCCCCCTCAGCAGTGAACCCTGGTGGTTGCTGCATGTAGACTTCCTCCTGCAAATCTCCATACAAGAAGGCATTCTTGACATCAAGTTGAGATATAGTCCAGTCGCGTACCACAGCAACTGATAAAAGAATGCGAAGAGTAGAGTGACGAACCACCAATGTTCACTAAATCGGCCGCACGGGTCGCATATGCGGCCGCATATGCCCGTGCGGTGTGCAGACCGCGCCGATTACTTGAATCAGTGCATTACGCGCCCTCCCCGCATATGCGGGCCGCATATGCCCCGCATATCCCGCATATGCCCCGCAAACTGCTCCAGCAGCTCCAACTTTTCAATCTTCTCATTCAGGTCCTTAATTCTGTAACTCTGCCTCTTCATTCAATTGTTAGAATATGACATGCATTTCTATACAATTGCAATGCATTATACCATTATGTATATGCAATGTTTTATCTTTTTCTCATGTATTATTTTCACGAGTATATGCAATGTATCATCGAATATTTTTTATATATGCTGATTGAGGTTTTGCTCATGTAGTGTATGTATGTGTATTGAAGTTTTGTTATTACGAATTATACAATGTGAAGTTTTTATGGTAAATGTTTTCTTTGTGATTAAATATGAGGCAATTAAAAGTATATATGCACACCCATCTAACATGAATCGTTTTTCTTAGATCCTCTTTAACTCCACTTAGATACATAACTCCAGTGGTAATGTTATTCATAGATATTTTTTTATTTTTAAATTAAAAATTAGAAAACCGCTTAGAACCGCATATACCCCGCATATGCCCCCGCATACCGCTTAATCAGTATTCGGTGACCGGTCCGAACGCATACGCATACCGCTTTCCTGAACCTTGCGAACCATTGGAGAAAATGTATCCATATATTTCACGCTATAGGTTTGTATGAAACCTCTCGCGACCAGTCGTGCCTTGTATCGATCTAGACTGCCATCGGCATAGTATTTAGCTGTGAATACCCACTTGCAGTTAACAATGGACGCGTCAGGGAGAGCATTAACCAAGCTCCATGTGCCACAAGACTGTAAAGCACGCATCTCACCTTCCATAGCCAGTCGCCAGCAATCGATCTTCATAGCTTCTTGATAGGTCCGTGGTATGTCCACGGAAGACAAAGCCGCAGCAAATCTCTGAAAGTCGCATGTGAGGCGATGAAAGGACACCTGGGAAGCAAAAGGATAAGACGTGCAAGTCTGTTTCTGCTTCCGAATAGCAATGGGAATATCAAGGTCGTCGTCCACTGTACTGGATGGTGTAGTCTCCTCCTGCAATGAAGAATCATGCACATGTACCATATCTGACCCGTCAGTAGTGATGCCATCTGAACATACCTGAGGCGTGATGGATGCCTGACGTGTAGCCTGAGCAGGACCTGACCGACGCGTATAGAATTTTGGTAAAGGTGGAATAGGAGGTTGTGGAGGTGGCGGTGGTGGAGGTGGCAGTCGTGGTGGTGGCGTAGCAACTGGAGCTGGAGTGGACTCAGGTAAACTCAAGCTAGGAGGAGGAGGAACATAGACATCATCGTTGGTAGTGGACGAGACCAGCCTATCACCTGCAGGGGAAAAGTACATAACGGACTCAAAAAATGTGACATCAACACTGACAAAATATTTCTTGTTTATGGGGTCATAACAGCGATAGCCCTTCTGAGTCCGAGAGTAACCTACAAAGACACACTTGACAGCTCTAGGAGATAGTTTGTCAAGTCCAGGAGATAGGAGATGAACAAACGCAACAGTACCAAAGACACGAGGAGTAAGTGAGAATAATTCCTTATCAGGGAAAATGATAGAAAGAGGAATTTTCTCACCAAGGACAAATGATGGTATACGATTAACCAGGTAGCAGGCTGTAAGGACAGCATCCCCCCAGAAAGTAATAGGAGCACAACTCTGAATAAGGAGGGTTCGAGTGATGTCAAGAAGGTGACGATGCTTTCTTTCTGCCACGCCATTCTGTTGAGATGTGTAAGAACAAGTAGTTTGGTGAATAATACCCTTAGACGAGAGAAACTGAGAGAGAGACCGGGTGCAGAATTCCAATGCATTATCAGTACGAACATATTTGACAGTAGAAGAAAAAGCATTCTGCACTTCATTAATCAATTTTTTAATAACATCCCCTGCTTCAGATTTATTCTTCAAAAGAAAGACCCAAGATACACGAGAAAAGTCATCCACCACAACTAGATAAAACGTGTGTCCCTGATGATCAGGTACACGACTCGGACCCCAAATATCAATGTGAAACAACTCAAACGGGGAGCTACTGCTCCGACTCTGACGACTAGGAAAGCTAGACCGATGATGCTTTCCCAACTGACACGCTTCACAGCGAAATGAAGAACTCGGAGAGATCTGAGGCAAGAGATGTCGCATTTTCTGGAGCGGGAGATGGCCAAAGCGAAGATGCCAGATGTACGGAGATACTGGTCCGACGGAATGAGAAGAGACGCCAGCATAAGAGTTCCGGACCAGCCGGTAGAGACCATTCTGCTCAGAGCCACAGCCAATCACCCTGCCCGTTCGTATGTCCTGAAAAATAAGAGATGAGGGGTCAAATATAGCACGACAGTGCAAATCGTTCGTAATATGACTAATAGATAACAAATTCATGGAGAACTCAGGAGCATGTAGAACATTCTGTAGATGCATAGAAGGTGATAAGGAAACCTCCCCCTGTCCAAAAAGGGGAGAATGAGTACCATCTGTTATCAGCACTAAGCGACCATGTGGGATGTCCATGTGGGCCTGTAGGACTCAAGTCTCTCTCTATCCCAGTGTTGCAATAGTCGGCCGACTATCCCGAATAGTCGGTCCGACTATGCGGTGAGGGAGGGTTCCCGACTGAACAGACCTCCAGTCGGTCAATAGTCGGCCCGACCGAATAGTCGGCCGACTATTCGACCGACTGGCCCGACTATTTGGCCGATGGAGTTTGATTTTGATTTTTAAATTTTTTTTATTTTCAATTTTCAATTTTTATGGGTTACATTTTACCACAGTATCGTCACAAATGTCATATTCTATATATCTATTATATTGATTGGTACTTTTATCTTGGACTCATGTTAACTAATGACCATATATGTATAAAAATATAAGAATATATGTATTATAAAGAATTTTTATATTAAAAAATACAAAACCGAATAATTCCGAATAGTCGCCCGAATAACGATTACTCTCTATTCAGTGACCCCTCCGACTGAATACTGAATACCGTCTTCTGCAACACTGCTCTATCCTGGCAGAGTTGATGAGTGGCGCCAGAATCTATAATCCAATCAGATAGATCATGACAAGATGTAAAGGCAGTGGCACTCCCTGAGGTACTAGCAGCGGCAGACGAACTAGAAGAAGTTGTAGCAGCAGCATCTGAAGATCCACCTGGAGAATCAGTTGATGATTGTGGCATAATATCACGTAGACGTGACACAAGCTCTTCGAATCGGTTATCTGCAGTGGATGCTGACTGGGGCAGTACATGCTCGGCTACACGCGCTGATGCTGGAAACCCATGCTTAGAGTAGCATGTATCCTCCGAGTGGCCTGTGCGATGGCAGAACGAACATGGTTGGCGAAAGCGACCTCCTCGTCCACGGGGTCCACGTCCATGACCAGAAGACTGACCACCTCTCCCACGCGATACTGCCATCGCTGATGGGGGTGGAGTAGATGTGCTGGAAGAAACTGATATGCGACTGAGCCTCTGGTAAACATCCTCCATAGGATGAATGACTGCATCAGCCAGTATCTGAGAGCGGGCTACCTCATACTCAGGATCGAGCGTTGCAAGTAGTACGCCCACCATGGTAGCATTTCGAAATGTCTTCTGCTGCTCCGGAGTCACAGTGAGTGGTATGGTACTGTATAATTTCTCGAGCATCCCTCTCAGGGGCGTGTACAATGAGTGAAGTGGCCGGCCATTCTGCTTCATCGTGAATATATCATGCTGGAGCTGTAACATCTTGGTCTCGTTCCGCACTTAGGAATACATAGCGGGCAGAATATCCCACATTGCCTTGGCAGTGGGCTGATGGAGGACATCATTGACAATCTCCATCGATAGTGTGTCTGACAGCCAAACCTTGGCATAAGAATCATCAGCCTCTCAAGAGGCATAGATCCCAGAATTCTCTCCCGGCTCATCCTCGGTAAGTATATGCTTCTTACCGTTTGACTTCATGAGACTCATGAATTGCATCGCCCAGAGCTCATAGTTTGTCCCGTCCATCTTGACTATTGGCGCAGGACCTTTGAAGGCGCTATGGAGGGCATATCGACTTTGTTCTCTGACATGTCGCCATAGATGAAGAACTAGGGATTGTAGACTAAAAACAAGTGTCTACAAAGACTTGATCGGATTTGAGTGCATATGTAGACGTTACGCACTCAAATCCATGTAGATAGAACGGTCGACGAAAGAGGGGGCGTCGGCGTAGAAGGAAGGGGAATCCGGCGGTGAGGGTCCCCTACCTTGGGCTTCAATCGGCGGAGTCGAGAGGCGAGGCTCGGCGCCGAGACAAGGAGCCCGACGGTAAGGAGGGGTTGTGGCGGCGAGGCGGGGAGGGCCCGGCGGCAAGGCGGGGGCCCTACGGCGAGGAGAGGGCTCTACGGCGAGGAGGGGGCCCTACGGCGAGGAGGAGGGGGCCCGACGAGGAGGAGGGGGCCCTACGGTGGCGGTGGCGGCGGCGGCGGAAGGGTGATGGAGGAGGGGAGAGACGGCGGTGGAAAGATCCTAGGGTTAGGGTTAGACCCTGTGCTCTGATACCATATTGGAAAAAGTGAGTAATCTATTATTCCAAGGAACCCTAGGCTCTCTTATATAGAGAGAGAGACCTCATGGGTAAAGTACATAAGAGTCCAAGAAATAAACAGAAATTAAGAAACGGTACATAACATAATAACATAAGTCTCTACAATACCCTTAGATGGTAGATCAAACGCAAGGACTAAATCATTGCCCATCAAGAAAAAGGACTTGATTTATTCATTGTAATTGCAATCTAAAATAAAGCAACAAATAAACAAAAAATGCGAGAGCTTAATCTCGTTAGTACTCTCATGGTGGGCGTCCCATGCTTCTCCAAGCATGGACGTCCACCTTGTCCTATTTCTTGTTGCAGTTGTTATTTATATTATCTTCATGATAATCTAATTATCATTATTGGTAATTTATGAAAAAATCCTCATAACTTATGAATCTTATTCATAAACCCAAAGAAAAATGTAAATCCAATTTACATTAAAATCCAATGTGAATCACATTCACATAAGTGCCTTGAAATACTTATATGTATCAAATTCATATAAATAATAATTATTATAAAATATTATTCATATTAAACAATGAATATAACATTTGTGAATCACATTCACAAAAATACACTTGTAGAAATTTAATTATGATAATAACAATTATTGTCTCAATTTTGACATCACATAGTACGAGTCCTAATCCAATTAGACTCATGAGTTACAGTCGCAGATACTTCGAGATAATGTCGAACAGATAATACTATCTGTGTATAGTAACTTGAAATTTTGGATAACTATCCAATGTCAGGGTTTATACCACTTTTGGCAAAATGTGTCACTTACAAGTGTTGAGCTTGAGCAGAAATGATTCACTCTATGTGAACTCAACGAAACGCATTACACTTTCCATGAGCTCAATAAATAAGCACACTGATGACTTAGCTTTTGACTACATTTCTAATCATAATCCAAATCATTTGGAATTTAGAAATGAGCTCAAGAAGTGAGTCCACCTCCATTTCCATTACCATTCCTCTTTCCAACATTTGGATATTCAAATTGGAAATTGGAATCAAATGAAATGAGACTTTCTCCAATAGATTCTCATATCATTAAGCCATTAAGTGCAGTCACTAAAATCCATCCAGTTTCATCATTCCCTCAAAATGATAATGTCACGGTAGATGATCTACTAAGATAGATTTAACCCACGGTATTCTCGATACCTCTTCATCCTTCATACTTGAAGATTTTGATATATCCAAAGTTCAAACCCTACTTTGATTGTCTTCTTCGGGATATGTCAATAGATTTCTCATTTGATAGTTGGGCCACAATATTAAGCATATACTTTTAAAAGCATATATTAATATTTTGAATTCGTGTCTTATTTCATAAATAAGACGACCATGCACGGAATTCTATATAACCCCAAAATATCTCATGAGTGAGTTCTTTCTCCCGATTCACCAAGTATGAACCTATATGATTCGTTTGAGAGATCATACTTTTCATAAATCCTCATATGCACACCAACTTACCAGTATATAAACCTCAGTTAAGTCTTCCATCTAATGATTTGTCTAATGTGCACATTCAGACGTATAGATATATATGTCCATGATCAAAGGATGTGTCTGATCCTGACAGCTACAATTCATGTCTTATTTTATCTCAACCTCATCAAGTAAACTCTTTGACTTTTTTTTGAAGCCAAAAACAGGGGGAGACACTCAGTGGTGTCCGCCCCATACTTTATCTAAAGAAAACAGTACACAGGGAATTTACAAAGGGAACGAGAAAAAGAAACAAGCAAAGCACCTACAAAGCCCACTCATCAATCAATCTCGCGTAGTGCATCTTCACATTTCCTTGTAGAAGCGTTGCCCAGAGAAGAGAGCAGCATTTCTGCCAGCCATATTGCCCACAAAATTGCCATGAGCCCAAGGAGCTCCCGCCGAGCTCTGTTTCTGTTGGCCACCATCGAACCGCAGAAAGAAGCCAAATCTGATGTGCATAACAAATCCATTCTCGCTTCCTCCCAGATCATATTCACTTTAAGACACCTGAAGAAAAGGTGTTCAAGGGACTCCACGCCGTGTCGCACAAAATGCACCTATCAGAGACGGAGCCCAGAAGCCTAGCACATCGATCTCTTGTCATCAATCTTTGCCTACGGAGAAGTCAAAGGAAGAAGCCAATCCGCTCAGGGAGCCGGAGAACCCAAAAAAACCGCAATCACGAATGAGAGTCTCCGACCGCGAAGGTGGGGGCCTACAAATCGCCCCAAACGCCTTCCTCGCCGAGAAAGGGCCCAAACGCCAAGCCCAATGATCCCTTCCCACAGTAGGGCGCCCCACATCCTTAATAGAGTCCAGCAAGGAAAGAAAATCCTCGAGTCTTTGGTCCGAGAAGTTAGAAGAGAAGGCTGGGAACCAGTTACAGTCCGACCAGCAAGATGCAACCCGTGCACTCTTATCAACCGCTAGAGCGAACAGGCGAGGGAACCGTAAGCACAACCCCTCCCCCCCCCCCCCCGGTCCATCAGTCTAGAAGCTGAACGATTCGCCATTTCCAAGCATCGGCCTAAACAAGGACAAATATCTGGAAAAGACCTCTATCACCCACTTCCAAAACGGCGTGGGAGATCCCACTTGAGCAACAGCGATCGGAGGCGCTCTGTTGACACCGTAAATCTTGCGCAAAACTTTGCTACAAAAATCCTCCCCTAAGCCCCAAATTCTGCTAGCCCACTTAAGAAGCAAAGTGTCATTCATATGATCCAGTCTCCGCACCCCCAACCCCCCCTCGTTTTTGTGCAGCGTAATTTCTCCCCACTCAACCAGGTGGATTTCCCCCGACTCCTCCCCATGCTTGCCCCCATAAGAATCTTCGCATTAGCTTCTCAAGGCGATTGCGGATCCCCTTCGGCAGCCGACGATTGGATGAGAAGTAAACAGGGATGGAGGAAAGAACCGCCTTTAAGAGGACCAGTCATCCCCCCTTAAAGAGAATGGCCGCCTTCCACCCTGCCAACCTCGCCTCCACCTTCTCTACGACCCTGAGCCACTACCAAGGGCATCCCAAGATAGCCAATCGGAAGAGAGCCGCAATCAGACCCCAAAACCCGCCCACACGCGTCCGCCTCCTCCGCAAAAAGGTCGAAAGGGATGACCTTCGACTTATCAACATTCTTGAAAAGACCGGACATCTCACTGAAAAGATCCAGGGCCATAGACATGGTCGAAGCTTCCGCGAGGCCCCCCCTCAATGAAAAAAATAGTATCGTCAGCATATTGCAACAGCAAGATCACCAAACCACCCCTAGAGAAACCGGCTGATAATCCACAGCCAACAACCCGGCAAGCAATGTGGGCCAGGACATCCGCAGCAATGACAAATAGAAGGGGAGCAAGGGGGCAACCCTGGCGCACGCTCCTCCGTGGCTGGAAGAACCCCCCCCCCCCTCCGGGCGGCCATTTAACATGACCGAGAAAGAGGCCGTCGTTACACAACGTTTCATTCAAGAAATCCAAACCTCCGGGAAACCTTTCCGTCGCAGAACCGACCAAAGGAACTTCTAATGAAGGCTATCGTAAGCTTTTGCAAAATCTACTTTCCATAGAACACCATGCCTTTCCCCCATCCTCCAGTCCGCAACGATTTCCGAAGCAAGAGTAAGGCAGTCCGAGATTTGCCTACCCTGTAAAAAAGCAGATTGGAGCGGGGAGATGATGGCATCAAGAACCCGACTGAGCCGAAATGCAAGCACCTTCACCACAATCAGATAAAGGGCGTTAGAAATAGCAATGGGACGGTACTCCTCGATCCGCTCGGCCGAAGCAGATTTAGGAAGGAGAACAATCAGGGACTTATTAATCCACTCGAAGCCAGCATTTCCCACACAAAACTCGGAGATGACCTCCAAAACCTCATTGCCCACCAGATCCCAGAAATCCCTGTAGAAGGCTAACGGGAAGCCATCCGGGCCCGGAGCCCCATCCGCGTTCAAGTCCCACACCGTAGCCTTAACCTCCTCTAGGGACATCCCCTGCGTTAGGCCATTACACAAAGAGGGCGACAAAGATGTAGCCCTGATCCCTGTCCACCTCCAAATCCTTGGAATATTCCTCGCTGAGAACTCCTTAAAGTGAGCGACGATCGCTTTCCCCATTTCCCTGTCACCATCCACACGAAGCCCATTGATCGTGATCGATCGCAAAGCATTCGATCGACGCCTTCCGTTGGCAATACGATGGAAAAACGCCGTGTTAGCGTCCCCCTCCCTTAGCCACGTGCTCCTCGACCTTTGACGCCATTCAGTGACGTGTTTAAGATCCTCAGCCGCGATTTGCTTTTGAGCAAGCGAGCGCGCTGCCAACTCATCCATCGAAAGCTCCCTAGCATCCTCCAAAGCTTCAAGTCTCATAACTACCTCCTCCGCCTCCAGCCTAGTAGCACACCTGGCAGCCCTGGATTCCCTCTTGAAAAAGCTCAGCCTCGTGCGTAAGGATCCAAGTTTCTGGACAAACCTAGACGCCGTCGAACCAGCAACCTGCACGTTGGACCAATGAGAAGCCACCATCTCCCTGAAATTATCCTCCAGTAACCAACTTCTCTCATATCTAAAAAGACCTCTCAATGCAGGCGGCTCACCGGAATCCCATAAAATTGGTGTGTGGTCGGACATGCTCCGCGACCGAGCAACCACAGAGGATAGCGTGAAACAATCAAGAAGCTCCGCTGAGGCCAAAAATCTATCAATACGAGAGCGAGAATTGGAGTTTCTCCACGTGTAGTCGACATCCCCCGCATCCAAAACCTCCAGGGCCAACGAGTCCACAACGTCAGCAAAATCCGCAGAACCCGGGTCTTGACCACCCCTGAATCGTGGTCTGTCCGAGGTTCGAAGAGTAACATTGAAATCTCCCCCTACGAGCCACGGCCTACGGGATACCCGCAAAGGCCCTACTCGCCTCACACAGGTCTTCCCACAATTCCTTCCTTCGAAGATGACAGCATGGCCCATAGACACACGAAAACGCTATTGGCACAGAAGAGCCGGCACATACCAAGAGAACTGAGATGACGTGCCTCCCTCGCAGCACCGAGCCAAAAACCATCGCCGACGACCTCCACGCAATCAGCAACCCACCAGACGCGTCTACCGCATCCAGAGCCCTGACCTCATCAATACTTCCCGCACCGAACGACTTCCAAAGAACATCGGTGATGTTTTGAAGCTTTGTCTCCTGCAGCATGACCACATCGCAGCCCCACTCAGTGAAACACGACCCCATGGTCCTCCTCTTGCCCAGCTCCCCAAGCCCCCGCACGTTCCAGGAGAGAATCTTCGTAGAGAACCATCGTGATGCCCCTGAATTCGAACCACCACTAAGGCCTCTGCAATGGACCACTTAAGAGCCGAGCAGAACTGTGGCTCGGAGACCGACGACCGAGCTTTATTCTTCCGCATGTATCTCTTCCCGGATCTCCTATCAGAAATTCCTTCGGCAGCACGAGCACCCTCCAACTCTAGGTGGGCCAGAGTTGGTACAACGGAAGAGATAGCGCCGAAATCCAAGGACGAAAGGGCCTCAACAGGGGTCGAAGCTGAAACGCTCGAAGAACACCCCTCACACTCCATGTAGGCGCTGGAGAAGCGCGGCACCACGGGAGGGGTAACAGCAGCCGAGGTGGAAGAGCCAAACACGGGGAAGGTCCCGCCATCCTCAGTGGAATGGGCCATGTAAGAAGACGGATCCGAGAAGCCCGAAGCGGTCGAGGAGAGTCGAAAAGGAAGGAAATCCGAGAGGCCCTTCCCGCTCGTAAAGAAAGCAGCAACCGAATTCGATTCCCCTTGGGCCCGACCCGCAAGAGGATCCGAGAGCGAAACCTGAAAGCCGGGACCCGAGGCATGAGGCCAAGACTGGGGCGGCGCGGAGAGAGGGGGAGCCGTCCTTGCCACCTCAGCAGACAAAGAGAACTTTTGAGATACCATGCACAAGACCCGAGGAGAGAACCCCAAAGGTCGCACCAAATCAATCTCGCAGGACGACCCATGCAACGCACCCTTCGGGAACCCCACCGCCAAAGAAGAAGGTGAGGCGACACCGGGCATCATCGGAAACTCCGGTGGAGGGGGGGTTCGACGATCGACATATCCACCCTGAAATTGAAACGGCCAACCTCCAATGACTCGAAGAAGACCCGGCCATGTGCGTCATCAATCAAACCCTTGGTGCACTCCAGTAGCACACGTATGACATCCGGAGCCGAACCGGGTGTTAACCCATCATCGATCACCGCGAGGACCGAGCCCCATCAACTCTTTGACTTGACTATTCTGACACCTCCGAATCATTATTCCTATGCAAAGGATCAGCATCAAGAAGTCGATCGGAAATCAGTCTATAGAGAAAAATTGACATCACTTTCCCAGACTGGAGATCATTATTGAATATGTAGGATATTCAATATGGCCATGGTACATAACCCTAATTGTACAAAGGGACCTTATATTAAGTGCATTCATAAGCATTTTCTCAGATAGATGTGAGAACACAATAACTTTTAGGGTTTTTATCATTTGTGCCCTTCTGAGATATTGCAATATCAGTTATGTCCCTCCATTTCTGGAATATCACTTGTACCCTGACTTCCTTCACATTTATCACTTGTGCCCCTCGATTAGGTGTTGTCCATCTGGATCGCAAGCGGACGTTAAATTTTGAGACTCAATGGTAATTAAATTGAATAACTTGGGTAGACATGTCCTCTTTTTCTCACTCCTACAACATCCTTCTCCTCCGCCCCCGTCCCCTCCAGTCCATCATCCTCCTCTGCCCCCTCCCCTCAAGCCCCACCCCTCCAGCCCCCTCCTCCCCAGCTTGTTCAAATTGATCTGAACCATTTCACGTGCATTCAACACACATCTGATCCAACTCTCAACGCTTACTATAATCATTGCATCTCCCCATATCCACCACGGATGTGTTCGTTTCCAATTCCACAACTCTTCAATTGATTCCACATGATCTCCTTTATCTCCATTCAAAAATCAGAGGGCCCTTTCCCCCAATTTGTACACAGACCATACACAGTCCACGCACGCACACACAATTCATGTGATTTGAAACTCAAGATACATGCATGTGATTGTTTGTTAGAAATCAATGTGTTTATTTGTCGTGAATATCATATGAGCCTTTATGAAAAGTAGTAGAAGGAATATGTAGAGAACTCATGTTCTAAGCTTTAGTATTTGTATTAGAATACGATAGCTTTCTGATGGTATCCCTCAACTTTTATTGAGTTCCGGTTCTTTTAGAATCGAGAAGATCTCTTCAAACTTGCATGAACCTAAATTGGTCAGTTCTGTGAATGGTGTTGGGGGAGCTCGAACCGAGGCTTATCTCGACTGTGAAACGAAGATGGAGTAGGAGCTGAGGTGAAACGAAGGCAGAGGTCCGGAGGAGGTGGAGGGCGATGGGGCGGAGGTAGGGGAAGTGTTTGATCAGTTTTGCCCCTCTCAACCACACATTGATTCAAATGAACCATGGTTAAGTTGAAGTCACTGACGGTCAAACTAGCGAAAGGGCATGATGAATTTGTGATTCATCACTTTAAAAGCTGAAAAAAGAGCTGCGTTCCTTGGTAATTAATTGCATTTAATCATTTATATTTCAAATTTAGCATTCATGCGTATGTAAATAATATCTACGTTTTAGCATTCATAATTGCATTAATAAGACGTTCAAAATTCTGTGAACAATAATCACTTGTAAATTAACTAAATTCGCATATTTTCCTTTATTTTATACTAAACTCAAATCCAATAAAATCAACTTCTTTGTGTACCTATTAATAACATTAATAAATGGAAAATACAAAAAAATATGAACTTCGATATATGCCAAATAAAATCAAACGCTAATTTTGAGACAATAAACTGCAAAGTCAAATACCTCTCGCATATAGTCTCCTATGAACCCCTACTCACTTTGAATTATTGCACATTCAATTACCTACAAAATAAGACCAAATTCAAAGGAATCGAGTTCATATGTGAAACTTGGATTTTATGCCCACATTGTATATTGTATATTTTGACTGATTTTGACTTACTATTTTATGTACATAATTAACTCTTTTAAATTGTTTCTTTTGCATTTATTTTATCTGATTTATGTTTTAATAAAATGTGCAAAAATCCAAATCTAAAATGAATTAAAAATTAAAGAAAATGAATTACTCTGAGTCTATGTATAAAGTCTGTACGTAAGTCCCTTGTATTTTATTTCTTTATTTTTTTAACCACTGAAAATCACAAAAAATAGATTAATTTGTAAATATTTCCGTTATATTTTATTTGATTTTATTTTGAATTTTCTTATTTAAAATGGCATAAAACATAAAAATACGGTATTTTATGTACATCGAATACCACCAAAAATACACTCTACATAGATGACGTTTTTGGTTGGACTCTTCGCGAAAGTTGTAGATCTTATTGGAATGAACAACTTCCATGAAGATCGCTTTTTGATTTGACATCATTTTATGATTTACCTATTTCATTTTTTTCTTTTATTTTTGTCTTTGATTTTTCTGGGAGCGATATGAGGCAACTCATGGAGCTGCCATACGTCCCCCCACTTAAATCCTCTTAGCCGCCCAGATCTCTAGTTGTTGGATGAAATACCCCTTCATCCAACAATCGATTTTATTTCCCTTTTTATTTAATTTTCTTTACCTTTTCTTTTATTTTGATTTAATTCGACTCGCCACGTGGCGCTCTCTCAACCATTCGATCTCGGCCAATCGAACGATCGAAACTTCATCTCCTCCACCGAGTTTCTCAGTCGCCTTCTCTGTCTATCCAACCTTCTCCCCGTTCTCCTTGCTCCACCACTGCGACAGACGAGCTTCTAACCCCCTCCGCAAGTCCCTCCTCCTTCGTTCTCTCCACCATAGCTGCATCCGCAAGTCATGCAAACCATGGCCTCAAATTTCAGCGAAATTCGGTCGAATTTCTGTCGAATATCGATATCCAGTCGAAATCGAAATTCGACCGAAATGACCGAAATGACCGAAATATGGGGGTCCTAGTACAAAAAATGACCGAAATGACCGAAATTTCGGTCGAAATTCCACCGAAATTCCATCGAAATTCTTTTTTGGTCGAAACCGAAATGGTGACCGAAACCGACATTTAAGGCCTTGATGCAAACCTAATCGATCAAGCAACAAAACACCTCTTGCCATCTCCGTTCTTCTCCATCCGTCACCCTTGAGAGATACGCCGCCAGCTTCGAAAGGACATCCGATGACAGCGAAGGCCCTTTTTTTGTAGGCGACGACGGTTGCATCTTCAGCTCAGGCGTGATTCGTTGGGGGAGAGATTCCACCTCCAACGCTGCGAGCTCCTTCGAGTTCAGTGAGCCTCTCTGCATCGAGCTCACAGTAGCAGATCAAGGCGACGATTCAGCCGACTTCTCTTCCACGACCTGTTAGAAAATAGAAAGCGGGAACAGAATCAGAAATAAAGATAGAAAAATATGAATTGAACACGAGATTTTACGTGAAACCCTACTCCGTGAGAAGAAGGATGAAACCACGGGAGAAGGCCTCAAAGGGCCAGGTTG
The DNA here is from genome assembly GCA_037367405.1 of Ottelia alismoides. Lineage (NCBI taxonomy): Eukaryota > Viridiplantae > Streptophyta > Magnoliopsida > Alismatales > Hydrocharitaceae > Ottelia > Ottelia alismoides. The sequence goes on along the minus strand of JAZKJV010006966.1, from coordinate 166,448 downwards.
CATTGCACTTACTCAATGGATACAGGAGGTCTGGGGCTCTATATATAGCCTCCACAAAGCCTCCAAGTCCTACCACTGGTAGATGTGGGACTAAATATGAGGATGGGGTAAATGGATCCTGCTCAGCTTGGACAAACAGAAAGAAACTCAACCCATGCTACAGGACACTACGGACAATAACCCAACGCGCACAACTGTTGTTGTCGAAGACGTGCTTCTCATGTCGTGCAGGTGAGGAGGACGAATGGACTGGAGTGTGAGCATGTTGAATATCCTTGTCGAAGAACATGTGCTCTGTACTGCGTCTATCAGAGACACTGCAACTGGAAATGAGTCTCCTTGTTGGAGTACTCTGGCCCGCCACAACATGTGGACAACTGCTCCATCTTTGAAAAGGGCCGAACTGAAAAGTCGTGGAGTGCGGCCCTCGTTGGAGTCCACGGTCGCTGGAGAATGGAGTCTGAAAGAAGTCTCCTCGTCGGAGAACTGGGTCTCTCCCATCTAGCACAGAGAATGGTACACTACTCTGGAGTACCTATGATACCACATGAAAACCCTTGCCAACATGGCATAGGGAATGCTCCTCTACTCTGGAGTCCCTATGGCTCACATGAAAAGATGGCAAACATCTGCACATCTGAAAAGAAGACCGCATATCGTGCGTATCTGAAACATGAGACTCGGAAATATCTGACGTCGAGTATGAAACTGCGCATCAAACTGGAACTCGGAATCTGGAAAGTCTTCATCTGAAAAACTGTAGAGTCTGGAATCTGAATGGTCTGGAGACTGTATCTGGAGAATCTGAATGGACCTGTGACTCTACATATACACCCCCTTTCTCCCATACTTGTCGGAAAATCAACATCAACAAAGTTAGGAGAAGAGAAGATAAATAGGGATACAAAATACCAATAAGCCATTCACAAATTTTTCGGCTTCTCAAATCATGAATAACATTTGGCCGTTTCATTTTTTACGGCTCTTCTCTCTCTTTTTTTGGAATGCGTACGGCTTTTCAAATATACGCGCCTCTTCTTTTAATCATTTTTTGAAATATTTTTTAACACAAACTTCGGCCCTTTTTTTTCTCAGTCAGGCCCATCATTTTCTTTTAAAACTAACGATGGCCTACTTAGGGCCTAAACTTCACCCTTTTTTAATATAAAACTGGGCCTTCGAGCCTAGGGTTCCCACGATGGGAACCCTCTTCAAAAGTCGCCGCCCCCCGTTATTGGGGTTCCCTACTGCCTGGTTGATGGGGCTCCTGGAGAGGACTTGTGCGTGTGACGAGGAGTGACGCCGCCATCGCCTGTGCGCGCCACCACCAAGGAGTTGCGGGAGCAGCGGGGCCGAGGCTTCTTCGACGCCAAGGAGTTGCGAGGCGATCTGGAGTGCGCGCGCGGGGCCAGGAGCCGCCGCCTAGAGGGTGGAAGGGTGTGCGCGCCTGAAGGTGCCACTGCCCCGAGGCGAACTGCGGCATGTGTCGCCTGTTGGAGCAGTCTGCGCCGCCTGGATGATCGTTCCACCTGGAGGAGATCTGGGGTTGCCGCCTATAGGGCTTTGGGTTGCGTATGAGGGCTTGTAGGTATGTTGCTCGAGATGCATATGCGTCTGGGGGCGTACGAGGCCGCCTGGAGGCGACGGTTTGCGAACCACTGAAGGAGGCGCAAGAAGGTCTGTGTGCCCTCCAACGCCAAGGAGGGCTAGGGCTCCTTTGTCGATGAAGATTAGATGGTGATTAGGAGATCACCGTCGCCGCTTGACCCATTCATTGCCCTGGATGGAGGGTTTCCTCCTGGAGTTTGGAGAGCCTGGATGTTGGAGGCGCAGCAGAAGAGCATCGTCTGATGGTTGAAGATGTGGCAATCCACCTTTAAAAGGGGCTCCGCATGAAAGAGTCGAAGAGGCCTCATCGCCTGCCCACTTTTCTAAGAACAACATCTCGAATTAGGTTTTCAAACCCTAGAACTTGAATCTTAAATAGAATAGTGATCTTCAAATGCAGATCTTCAAGAACAATCGCGCAAAAAACTGATAATCGAAATCTCAAAAAAAAATAAACTCCTCGAGAATCGAACCAGCTCTGATACCATGTTAGAAAATAGGAAGCAGAAGCGGAATCGGAAATAAAGATAGAAAAACATGAATTGAACACGAGATTTTACGTGAAACCCTACTCCGTGAGGAGTGGAAACCACGGGAGAAGGCCTCAAAGGGCCAGGTTATGCATTGCACTTTCGCAATGGATACAGGAGGTCTGGGGCTCTATATATAGCCTCCAAGTCCCACCACTGGTAGATGTGGGACTAAACATGTGGATAGGGTAAATGGATCCTGGAGGGATCCATTTACCCATCTCCCTCATATATGACGCATACAACTTATACTCCAACACGACCAACATCCATTCGAGCCCATTTTAGGTATAATCCTTATTCCCTTTTCTTTTTCTTCTTTTCTATATTCATTCCTGTTCCAGTTAGCTTCTCTGCTTCAATCTTTCTTCCCCAATTTCTTCTGATTTCTCCCAAATCCAAGCTCGATTCTCGACCTCCAATCCAACCAAGCACCCCCTTCTTCTCTGACAGATCCATTCGCCTAATCCACCTCGATTCTCGTAAAGAGTCGATCCTCAGGTCCCCATCTTCATCGCCTTCTTGCCGGACCTCCACTCCATTCGCCACCCCCCTCTTGCCCCTACATTCTAACAACTGCAGGTGGTCCGAGCTTCAACGCACCTCATGGGTTTGCATCTTCTCAGTCTGGCACCATCGAGCAGCTCCAAATCCATCAAAGAAGCCCACCTCCTCGAGCCCCACCTCCTATCATGTGTCGACGGAGGTAGAGTGGATCCTCAGCCTCGTCTTCGACAGCACCCTCCCCCATGCCCTTCCGCCCCTCAGCTCCTTCCTACACCATCGGAGCTTCCACCCCACCCCTCTCATCCAAGCAGCAGCTATCTAGCCTCCGACATCGCTCAGGAATCGACCTCGACGAAGGAGAACCCCCAAGTGATACAGAACACATTCGATCAAGAACAAGCCTAATCAGAGCCGTCCATTCGTGCCCAAAATATCATCCCTTGGATCAAGCTTCAATCGGACGTATGAGATCAGTTCCAACACTGCCCCCTGAGCCGCACAGCCTCGGGTGGAACGAAGCTACTAGGAGCGTATACGTGGAAGATCGCACCCGATCCTCTATCCAAGCTGAACCGCCTTCTCGAAAATATCGAAGACGTCTACCATGTACGCCGCATACATGGTCTGATTGATAAATTGAGGAAAAGCCCCTAGACTTAACCATAAATTGCATTTGCGTATTAACAGCATAAAAATCTTTAAAAATGCTTCTCTAAAAACCTAGCGACTAATTTGTCTGAAAATTAGCCTAAGGAGACAGTTGTCTCCCTGAGTTCGACATTGGGCTTGCCCAGGTAAATAAAAGATCAACCGCTTTTAATTGAATTAATTAATATTAACTAAGTGGTCTCTTTAAGAAATTATGATTTACCCGCTAAAGGACACATTAAATAATTCTCACAAATTAGCTAGGGTGAATTCACATCTTCGGGGCACAAGTGATAAACGTAAAAGAAGTCGGGGCAAAAGTGATATTCCAAAAAAGGGAGGGGCATAACTGATATTGCAATATCTCAGAGGGGCACGAGTGATAAAAACACTAACTTTTATTGAATTAATGGATCATTAAGAGCTTACAAGTCCAACAGATAGCTCCCTTCATCTTGATGCATATTATTTGAATCCTTATTTCTATTATAGGGACAGTGCTCAAATCAAGAGGGAAGACCTTGCTTTAAAAGGATTCTTGGATTGTATGAATAGTGAATACTTTCTATATTGATGTATATCATCACTGGGAAACAGTTGCCTTTATATGAAGGGGTAGAAGGATTATTTGGCAAATCTTTGATTGTTTCACAAAGGTCAGTCATTTCTTTTGGGCTTCTTCTGGAGAGGCGAAGGGAATGCCCTTGGTGGGATGGCAAACACTTGTGCTAAAAAAGAATAATGGTGGGATGGGGATCCGCAGCCTGGAGGCAATGAATCATGTGTTACTAGTAAAGTGGGTGACTCAAATTTAGGGAGGAAGTTCAAATTTGCTTTGGAAGATGCCGCGCCTGATCGATGGGATCTCTCTAGATCCCTCATCACAAGGTGTTGATGTATATTTTCCTTCCAAATTCTAGAAGGGGATTTGCTTGGTACTTCTGCATGTTATGTCACTCATGAAGCATGTCTTAGGTGATGGATGTGGGTTCCATTTCTTTAGGTTATGACTGGACTAAACAAGGGCACATATTCGTTCATTTTCCGTGCATGTTTGTTTTGGAAATTAGTGTGGAGATAACTGATAGAGATTGTTGAGACTTGAGAGGGCGATAGTTGGCTACCTCCTGAGTTGTTAGATCAACATTTCACAGAGTTTTGTTATTGCTTGAGGCACTACAATATGGTGGGGGATGAGTGGTTCTATGGATAATTGGTCCTGGTCTGATGGATGGTTCACTGTGTTCTACCAATTAGAGATTTTGAACTCGACACTTGTTTCAAATCGATTCACCGATGTATAGAGTTGTAAGGTACCATTATGGGTCCAACTTTCCATCTAACTACTGAGGAGGGATCGCCTTATGAATGGTGAGAGAAGATCATGGTTCTTTCCCACATGGAATGACACATATAAGCGTTGTCTAAGAGGAGGAGAGCATTTTTTATTTGGATACCATGTTGCCAAGGAAGTGTGGACTGCAGCACGTGTGGAGAGGTTTTCGACAACGGACTAGATCGAATTCTGGGAGACCATGAACGCTCTTCGTCATGGAAGTAGCCCCACCAAAGGTTGTGTGCATGTTATCCTATGGTCCATTTGGATTGCTCGGAATGGTTGTTTCTTCTGGGGTGAAAGAATTTATGTGGAAAATGTAACCGAACATACCAAAAGCTCGGACTTTTTTGTTGTACTTTTTTATACTGTGAATATATAGAAATTCCTGGGCATGTGCCTTACCCTCTTTTTCCTTTTAAAAAAATATTAACCAAACTTGATGGAGAACAATGGGCGAAAGCAATCTAAAATGATTTTTCTGTTGATAATGGAATTTTGTTAGAAATTGAGCCATGGTCCTATTAGATGAAACCAATATGGAAGGATGATGACAAAAGTGGAGGAGAAAACTCAAATTCACATAGAACGCAAACCGATGATGTAAAATAGAGGTAGAGATGGATGTGGTGGCATCGAGATCCAGCAGTTCATGTGTGTTGATGGTGATGAGCTTGTAAGAGGATGTGTTAATGGTGGTTGTATGTGAATGAGAAGGAAGTGGGATCAATGAATTGGGTAGAGAGCTTGCAAGTCGTACCCATGGCGGTAAAGGTTGACCTTAAGTTGGTAGCAAGACTTCTTAGGAAGGAATTGCCAGTGTTGAAGCATGAACTCGCACATAGTGATAGATGAATTTAAAAAACTAATCTGCACTCAACAGGAATTGTGAAAGTGAAAGGACCATCCAAAAGTTGTTATGATTCCAAATTTAAGCAATCCAATGTTAGGACAGGTAATTAAGGGCAAAGGGAAGAAAATGGGGAAGAAGATGCATACCATGAATTGCGAGGAGGAAGAACAAACCGGGTCATGAATGAGATAAGAGTGATGGAAGGAGAAAGAACCAACAAGAAGGGGGTATAGGCCAAATGCTACTCAAACACTATATAATCCACCCTATTTTCCCTTAGCTTTCCCTGCTTAGTAAAGGCTTATTAAAGGTAATTTTGAAATCCCATCAATTACATTATAAAAATAAACCCCAAAGCAAAAAAAAACTACAGTGACGCCTAATCAAACATTGATACAAACTCTTACTGACCTTTAAATTAAGGCAGAAATGCCAAAGATAATAACAAAAAAGACATTTGAAGTTAAAATAAATAATGATAATAATAATTGAAATTACTCTGAATTTTTTAACTGTATTGAAATGCAACAAATCGTGATTGAAGATTTTACCGTTTTTTTGCTAACAGATCCAGTAACGCGCCCACCATGCCTTTTGATCAGGTCCTCTGCTTCTTCCCGTTCCAAACTGCATGTTATACTGACTGTTTAATCATTTATTAAACTGCAAGCAACGCCTCAATATGGGACCACTGCATTGCGTAGTAGTTCCATGACAGCTAACCACATTCAAGGATGCAGATTAGAGAAATGTTGGCAAGCAGAGAAAAGGCGGAGAAAAAGAGAAAATTGAATCGAGCAAGAAAGTCCAAGCACCAAAAAAAGACAGGAATCCTTACTGTTATGATTTCCAACTTGTTATCCTATAGGTGACAGGGTCAGTAGTATATTTGAATGATGAATTATTCATTTATTCGAACCATTAAACATCTCTGATTAACCATAAATTTGAATTTATGCATTGAATTTTGAAAAAAAAATATTTATAACAAGAAACTGATGGAAATTAAAATTCAGAAAAGTCGAACCTGCAACCATAGAAAGATAGAAGCAAGATACAAAGTGATTACATTATGTTACTGTTATTAGCAGATTCAATGGATAAAATAAATCATGTGTATTTTCCCAAAAGAAAAGTAACGTAGAATGATTGTTTTATTCTACAAGACTGACATTGCTGAATTTATTAACAGAAAATAGTCGAGACTAGCTACGACATACGGATTTCATGAATACAAGATTCTGGAAGAAAAGCAGAGAACAAGAAAGGGCAAAAGCTTTGAAGGTTGCCAAGAGCAGGGAACAGACGAAGATCTTTTTAGAAGTACAGCTTTGAAGGCTGTCAACAGCAAGGAACGCCTTGAAGGTAGAAAGCACCAATCCATTCTTGTCGTGGGAGCCCATTGCATGAAAATCCCCGGCTCAAGCATGTGGACGATTTGTCCCAAAAGAGATCTGGATCCCAGTGAAAAGGGGATCTGGACCAAAACTCCTTGCCCTGTGAGGCATAAGCCATCAGATCCAAAACTGGCCCACCATGCACAAGCCTATCTATGTTTGCGTTTGTTATTTGAAAATAGAAGAGGAAGAACGTGTACTTTATGCTTTAGATATACAACAGTGGTGGATTGTTGGCAGAACAGACCCTGGAATCGCATGATTTCCCTTTACCGAACTCCATTATTCCTGATTTGCCAAACCGCCTCTCTTCCCGAATGATCAAAATGTTGATAGTTCCGTCTCTACGTAAGAAATCATTTCCGATTGGAATTTGGAAAAAATGGATGGTGTTTTAACTGAAGTTGGTTTTCACAATGTGGAAGTAAAATCGAATAACATAAAGATATAAAGTGGAACTCTCAAAATTTACGCGGAATCCTACTCTGCGAGGAGCGGGAAGAAACCACAAGAAAATGCCTCTGAGTGTCGATATTCTACTTCAATCTCTCAATTAATACATCGGGTGTGGAGCTTCTATATAGCCCCAGAGACAGACTGGAATCCCACTTATAGATGATTTGGGACCAAACTAAGCAATAGAGCAGGGTAAGTGGATCCCGGAGAGGTGGAGAGTTCCAATTACCCATCTATTACATATTCTAACACATAAGGCGTTTGATACATTGGAATGGAACTATGTAAAAAGTCTAGATTGGACCAACTAATCTATTTCTTAATCGAATTTTAGTCATCTTAAAGATACAAAAAAAATGTAGAAACATAAATGGTCTCATGTCTTTTCTCCCCATCTATAGAGGTGAGATAAGGAAGTCCATTGACCCATTTACTCGTCATAATTGTGTGACTGATTTGTTTAAAAAAAGTGGGCATGGATAATATGTGGACCTTATACTTCTAAAAGTCAAAAAATCTCAAAGGTATGCATGTAAGAGGAGATGGTGCGACAAGGAAACGGGAAGAGAGACAAAGAAAAAGGGAAGGGTGTGAGGAAGCCAATGATCGATAAGGGCCAGTGGGGAGATGACGTCGTCATGGTTTTGGAGCAATGGCAGCATCAATCTATTGGCGGGCCTTCACATGATCAAGGGATGGTCATTCCCTTGAGAGCGGAGAGGTAGTGGAGTGGTTTGTTGTTTCTGTGTGGGTGTTTATCATCAAAAAAAAAAACATTTCTCGATTGAACAGAAAACGCCACTTATAAGTTTTAGTGATTTTGTTCCTGTAAATTATAACAACCTCTATAAATATATGTACTATCATATGTATAAATTTTCAGGATGTGCCTATGTTATCAGCATCAGTGCATATTTCGTGTATAATAAACTTTGTTTTCCTATATCACATGCATTCAAAAAAAGGTGTTTTATCTTTTTCTATATTATCTTTACATCCTTCCAAATTCGATGCCGGTTGCAAATTTTAAAACTTGCAATCAACCACGGCAAGGTCGGTCGGTTCACTAGTTAGTGGTTGAAAGAGATCATTCTCATGCAATATCGAATAATGATCATGCACGTCGAAAGCTCGCATAAAGGATGTTAGCAAAGAAAGGACTGTATTATTCAAAATATACCAACATGATTGGCAAACAATAGGTATTACAGATGAATTCTTCAGCAGATACCTGTCAAGTGTTCCACTAATAACAAACGTCAGACCAGTTAAACAGTCAGGAGCACCCTCTGGAATTTCCTATAACAAATATTGCAACAAAAATAAATCCAATAATATCAGGAAGGAGACATCTGGAACCACAACAATAGTATGCAATGAGCATGGCATAAATCCAATATGGCAGCCAGTTATTTATAACGTAAAAGCATAACAATAGCATGAATCTGCCTTGGCAAGTATCACAGATAATAATATAAAAGACTGCAACAATTGAAGCACAAACGACAGGTTAGAGACATAAAGCCCTTCCTAGAGAGATATTTCTCCATGGTGCAGTGGTTTTTTTTTTGAAAAGGAGGTGCAGTGGAATTATTAACCAATATCATCTCAAATCAACTGCTTTGTCAAATCATTACCTTTTCACCTTTATGTGGAGGGGGATTCCGTTCACCAAAATTCATGAATCCACCTCTACCACCACCTCTACCTCTTCCAGCTGTGGCTCCTGCTCCTCTTCCACCCCAGCCCCTAACACCAAACTTCCCAGCAGATCTAACCTCTGTGTCACCAACTTCATTTTCCTCATCCTCGTCTATCTCTCTTTTAGATTTCTTTGCAGGAACAACTTCCTTGAGTTTCCTCTTTTCAGTGGGCATTACAAATTCATCATCATCCTCGTCAATGCATAGCTTTCTTTTATGTGGATGCTTTACACTAGCATCAGATGTTTCCTCAGTAGTAGTAGATTTTCTTTTAGGAGTTCTTTCAGCCTTGACTTCTTCTCTTGACTGACCATTACTAATTGGTTCAGAACCTGTGTCTGCAAAGAATCTGCTGGTTTTTCTTCTCTTTTGACTGTCATCCTCGTTGGCAACCTGCAAATACAAAGAAGTGAGAAATCAGTATTTAATCTAAATCTTAGTACAACAATGAACTGTCAAGTTATACTTTCACATAACAAGAAGAAGGCAAATGTTTAAAGACCGCATATATTACAAGAGAAAAGGGTTCTAGAATATATTGCATATACTGTACAAGTGAATAATGGCAATAATGTTTATCATGGAAGATACGCCATTGTAATTTGTATCTGAGCACAATAATAAGCAGGTATGCTGACAAAAATCAGAACAGAGGGACTAAACTTCCAGATAAAATATACTTAGAAGCTGATGGAGTAATACCCACAGCAACAATTACGATGGAAATCATGTTCCCGCTTGGATAACAAAAATGATCCTCAAACACGTAAATGAGATGTACTGACCATGACGACCTCAACTTTGAACATGATGACAAAATGAAAAGACAAAAAAACTAAAATCGGAGCAGATGTCGGTCTTTAGTTCTTTAATATTCAAAGATGGCAAGCATTGCCCCCATTAATTATGCCTGACTTCTGACTGATTTGATCCAAACATCTTCCGTGCAGCATTTCTACGCTTCTTAAAATCTACATTTCAGATTTCATTTTTCTCACTTCGTTAAAAAGATATACATAGACATGATGAACCTCACTAAGGACCCTGGTTTTAACCTAAGTTTTCATTAATAAAAAGTCAATAATGGAAGCAGATAACATTTCCAGTTCAAAGCATCAAAGTTCAAAACTAACCAACACTTATCTGAATTCTGATCAGCATATAACACTTCTACTCTCCACATCTCGAGCCTTTTTTTTCCTTCCAACAAAAAACTAACCAGCAATCGTCTAATCAGCATATAACAATTCATTCTTAATCTTTTTTTATGCCGTGCTTCAGCACATATTCAACCCCACTCTTCGACCATGTTTTTTTCAGCTACCTGGGCAAGTTCTTCAGCTAAGCAAGTTTTCTGCTACTGCTCGAAGAAAGAAGGGTGAGTAAGGTAACCTCCGTTCACCAAAGATATCGCAGCAGATACCATTTCGTAATACTCCCATTCAATCAGTTTTGATATTCGAGCCGGATTATCCATTTTTTACATGCAAGTTAATTTCCACCCGCTACCGACAATCCGGATCTCGAACAATGACTTGTCCACCGAAGAAATCAAAGAGAATGGTAGGTTTGAAGAACGAAAATTATTCATTTTTTTTACCGGCTTCTGGAGCTGCGGGGGGGTCGATGCCGGGGACGAGGTCTTCGTGGCGACATCAGGCTTCGGCTTGTAGACGCTGCCATTGTTCTTGTCATGCTGCTTCATGAACCATTTCCTGATGTCTGACTGCCCACGAGCAGCAAAGCCAATAGATAGGCAAACTTAGCTTACTGACGATTGCCCAAAAGAACGACAGAAAATGGTGGTTCCCGGTGGGGAGAACCCTGAAAAAGCACAAGAACGACACTGAGCTCACCATTGCGATGCGTTTGTTTGATCGGACGGGAGAGAGGCGATTCGGAGACGTGTGGAGGACGCGCCGAACCTCTCTTTCAAACCCTTGCTATTTCTTCCTCCACTGGCCTTTATTTTGTCTGAGGCATGGTTATGTGAAAATGACCAGCCGGGAGAGATCGAGTTAAAAAAAGTTGGTTTTTTTCTAATGAAAGGAGGATCGTCGAGATTTCTATAGTATTATAGGATTGATTTGTATCAATGAGGCGAGATAATAAAGTAAGACGAAGGATAGATTAAAAATCACGAGAACCTGTTGATTGAATATTGCTTTCTAAATAATTATGAAATCCCAACTCAATTTAGAAAAATAAATCCAAAATTGACGTAAAATTTATATGAACTACTTCTCGACTAATAAAAGATTATGATTTCTCTAATGTTCATTTGGATGCTAGGTTGGCTTAGCATGCACCAACTTGGTGTAGGATCATGCAAATGTATTTGCCCTCTTGACATATCCCCCTTCATTACAAATGCGCACTTTGTCATAATCCATGTGCAAACTATAAACCAAAACCATATGAGCAAAGTTGAATTTAATGAATGAAAAAAAAGCTGTGAAGTATTGAATGAAAAATGGAAATGAGCACCAAACACCTAAGTTTTATAGAACTGTTGGACATGCGAGCCCACGGCGAGCTATTGTGCAATAAATATTATTGTGAATATCATTCCCTTATCTTAAATGAAGAATAACTAATTTGCGTAATATGTCCCTTGGCACAATTAGGGTTATGTACTATAGCCATCTTTATTATCATACAGTTGTTGATTCGATTATTGAATCATAGAGGCCGGTGCTTAGATGAATATCTAAAGAGTTAGATTGAGGACTCATTAAGTACCGTCAAATGATTATTAAGAAGGGTCTCCATTCTGAGAAGGAGATGACAATCTTTTCTCTAAAGGTCGATATCTGACCGACCTCTTGATGCAGGTCCTCTGCATATGAATAGAGATTTGGAGGTGTTACATTAGTTAGGTCAAAAGAGTTGACTTAACGAGATCGAGATAACCAAAGACCTATGTCGTATACTGTCACGATATAGGCATGCATCCTCTGACCGGAGACAGATGTGTTACTATATGTCTGATTATGTGCATTTGGCAGACCAATAGGTTGATGACCTAACCAAGGTCTATACACCGGCGCGCCGGTGTGCATGCAAGGGCATATGAGTAATACGATCTCTCAAAGGGACCATACAGGTTCGTTGTTGAACCGGAAGACTGAGCTCACTCATGAGATATTGGGAAGAATCAAATTCCGTGCACAGTCGTCTCACTTTGGAAGCTTGACTGAATTTGTAAGTTTGATATATACTTTTGGAAAGTATATGATCAACACCTGGCTATGATATATGCTTTTGGGAATTATATGATCGGTACCAACTCCCAATAGTCAAATGAGGAACTTAGTGATAAAACCTTGAAGAAGATAGTCTAAAAGAGATCTAAAACTTCGGGTTTATTCTGGGTCTTTCGGTATGTAGGATGTACATGTATTAGGAATGTCTTAGGATGATGCGATCATAGACGATTGTATAACTTTGACACTTCCATTCCGAGGGAGTGATGAAACATGTCTAGATTCTAGTGATTCCTCATATAGAGAGGTAATCTGATCTTGGTCCAAATGTTGGACATTGATCTGAATGTGATTCAAGTGTAATGAGAAGATTAGATTTGCGATCTTGATTTAATCGAGCATCTATGGGAGTTCGCAAGATCTAGATTTGAGATGTGATCTCAATATCCAAGTCACTATACGTGGAACAATACAATCGCTTTGTCCTTATATCCAGTATACGCGGAGAAAATGCATTGTCCTTAAAAGAGTTCATGGATAATTTCATTCTTGATATATGTATCCGAGCATTGAGAAAAATGGATAACTAAATGTGATTTAATTATCACAAATAGTATGAATTTGATTCATATTATAATGAGAGTTATCTAAGATAATTAAATGTGATTTAATTATCAAATATGTGAATAATGTGAATGTGATTCATATTATTTGGGTACATAAGAATTGAGATCCAAGGTGATTAAATGTGATTTAAGTATCATATATAAAATTAATGTGGATAGCACTATCATGATAGGTCTACGACACTAGGGTCTGTATGTCTCTATAGTATTGATCTTTCGTCGAATATACTTTGTAAGTGACATGTTGATGATGATCGAAATTGTCAAATAATCCTTATAAAAATCAAAGAAGATGTTTTCGCATTCGTATGTTCTCTTGGCATTTAATCATGAATGCATGGTTCACTACATCATGCAGAATGGTAGCTCTATAGGAGATGATGTATTCAAAATGTTTGAGTGACTCCCTGAACCTAAATCTTTAAGAGTTGAGATGTATGTAGATGAGTGCCATCATTCTAATGTCTATACCCATGTCATTCATGAAACTTCATAATATTAATATTGTGTGAACTAAATGAAGCGTGTATAAATGTCGAAGTACTCTTATATTGAAATCTTTTGAATTCAACATAAGAGATCCATTATCTTAAGCAATGGTTGTTTAGATGAAAGGAGCGCAGTGGAAGCATGGGTCGGACCCATGATAGAAGGAAAGTCAAAGAGTTGGTTGTACTTGATGAATCCTCGCTCATCACTCTTTATTCTTTTATTTTAGCTACAAAACTTTGCAAAACGCCATGTAGATACTTATAAATATAATAAATTACCAAACTACATGCTTTTGTTAATATTCAATAATTAGCATGTTTTTGTGCAAAAATAAAAGAATAAAGAAGAAAGAAAAAGAAGGAGATATTTAGAATAAATATCGAGTGACCCGAACCCAAGGGAGGGCCAAGCATTGGCCTGACCACAAAAGAAACCAAGTAGAGAGAGATAGGACCATTCACCATGTGCATACTCCTTCATGTATATATTTTATTTTATTAAAAATAAAACAAAAATAAAAAATGGGTTTTATTAATTTATATATTTATGAAAATTACATAAAAACGAGAAAAATAAAATAAAAACAAAAGGAAATAATTTCTCTCTCTTCACTGTACATATACCATGTACATAAGAATAAAAGACATATTTATTTTACCCTTGTAAATAAACAATAAAAATCAAATAAAAGTTATTTTATATCCCAAATTTTATGACATAAATAAATAAAATATAAAATTGGGATAATTGTACAAAAATAAAATAATAAAAAAATACATATATATTTATACCTGTATATAATATAATGTATATACATAATTTATTTTTCAAAAAAATAAAAAAAATCACTAAAAAATACTTTGAAAATAAATAAACATTTTTTATTTTGAAAATATTTTGAAATAAAGCCTTTTCTATTTTATTCTGAATTTTCAAATAATTTTAGATTGGCGCCTCCTGATTTGTCCACGGGGGATGTTGACTCCCAGTCAACTCCCCCCTGGACCACTCTGCTTCGCAGACCTCGTCTTGACCCGATTTCTCCCATTTTTCCAGACGTGATCCGCCTCCCATTTACCCAAACCCCGGGCTCCGATTGCAGCTCCTTGATCCGTGATTCACGCCCGCTCTTCTCTCTAGGGGTCTGTGCATCGGATTGCGCGTCCGACTCCCATCTTCGCGGACCTTCACTCCCATATAGCCTCGCCTACAACCGTATTTTCCCGCATCTTTGGCCTTCCCTCACACCTCTGATGAACTCCTCTCCTTCACCTGAGTGACAACCGTGTGAGAGAGAGTCGCAGTGAGAGACGAGCAGCCAGGAACCTCTGATCCGGCGACTTCCACCGCCATGCTCCGCCGCGAGGTGAGCTCAGCCTCTGGACGCATCGATCCATCGAGGCCATGACCCCCGGAGGTCCAACATCTCCAGCATAGATGGATTCCTCCATGAGGTAATGTAGTTAGCTTTCAGTTCGTTGTAGATTTCGATTTTTCGGATTCTAACCGCCGACGTTCACCACCTATTTTACGCCACTCTGATCACCCATTCACCCTTCCGACAACACCTCCACCCTCGTGAGAACCCTCTACACATTCTCCACCCTTTCATCCACCCTGGTTTGCCCCGGAACCGGGCATTCGGTCTCCTCCGCCGTCACCTCACCGGAGAGCTCCGCCGCGCCTCACCCAGCCACCTATTCTGCCCATAATCGGGTCGAGGCACTTTGCCCTCGACCCAGCTTTCTTTCTGTGCAAGACCAATCGAAGAAGGACTTCGTCTGGAGGTCCAACCACTCGGGCACAAGAGCTCCAGGACCTTCACGTCGCCGAGGCGCCTCGTGCGTCCTTGGCCTCATCGGAGACCATCAGTAGATGCGGACGACCTCGAGCTTCATTTCCCCTCTCAGAGCAGCATCCGAGGAGGACCCAAGCACGCGTATTGACCGGCCGAAGTTCGCCGGCAAGCTGTTCATCCGGGACCCTCCTCTGCCGTTAGATCGAGCCCCCACACCAGTTCTAATCGCCGTCGTTCGTTCCTGGGGAGCTTTCAGTCGCTCGATCCATCTGAGGATCTAATCTGGAGCGTCGATCGTCGAAGAGGCATCCTTGAATCGTAGTCGTCCGATCATATGTGGAGCCTTTTCCCAGCCGTTGGATCAGAATAAGAGGGTAATTTGCACTTAGACCCTCAGTTTTTTATATTTTAGTTTAGTCCTGTAAATATTTTTGAATGTGTTTTTATTTTGGGTAATTTGTATGTAGGACCTTATGTTTCTTTTATTTGCGATTTAGTCCCCCTGTATATGGTGCACGTGCTTCGTCACGTGAGATTTTGGGATAATTGCATGTATGGGCTTGGGCTTTCTAGATGTTATAGTTTGATATTTTATAAATAAGAATTACACAAATGCCCCTCTGAGTGCATATCACGTGTGTGTCTCGTGCCCTTCTGGACTTTTTGCAAGTTTAACCCCAGAGTTCTCGTACGTGTTCTTATTAGGTCCTTGGAACTTAATTTTCTTACATTTAGGTCCCTGTGTGTTGTGCCTTGTTTATTGGTTGAATAAAATATCAAATTACCTCCAAATTTAGTAAAATTTGGACACGTGGCCCCTGTCACTGTGTAAAAATTTCACTAATTTTTGGGACATTTTTGAGTTGTTTTTATATTTTTAAAAATTCAAAAATCCTTATTTTTGCTACTGTTTGAATTATAAAATCAATTAAAAATATAAAAATCATCCAAAAATTCTAAAAAAAGGTACTGTTTGTTTTACTGTTTGCTTACTTTAGTTCAATTTTTGCTCATTTTGGATTTATAAAACCCCTAAATACTATAAAACCCTAAAAACCTTTTAAAAAATATTAAAAATTCTAAAAAAATCAAAAAAATGCAATTTTTGTTCCTGTAGCTTAGTTTTCATTTTAAGTTTGATATAAAATTGTCTCTAGATTTTTAGAGGTTATTTAGATATTTTTAAATAACCTTTCAAATCTAGATGCACGTTGATTTCAGTTTTCTCCCTTATTTCATTTTTATAAAATTAACTAAAAATCATAAAATTCCGAGAAAATTACCAAAAACACATAAAAACATAAAACCCAAAAATAATTTTATTTTATTTTTCTGGCTTGATTTGTGTTGTTAAATAAATTGTTGATGTTCTTTTTTGGCCCTTTTCTTATTTTTCTTTATAATTAAAAATACAAAAATTTTAAAATCCATAAAATCCACCAAAAATATTTTCTTTATTTTATTTGCTTTTCTGACTACTTCGTAGGCCTTTTTGGCCAACCCGTGCTCCTTGTGTTCGACCATGGTCGCTATATCAGGTTAAATAAATTGCGAGACCGCTATTCGATCTTTTAACTGATTATCTATTTTGGTGGTCTATTTTTCTCGTTGACTGAGCCTCTCTATTCGGGTCACAACGACCCTGATTATTTTTACCTTAGCCCGATAGTGAGTGAGGATTTTCCGGTCATCAGAATGGCATCGTTGCCGTGGAGCACGACTTAGTAGTCTTTTTATTTTTGTTTTTGTTTTCGGTTTTCGTTTGCGGCTTCATCCGTGGCTTTTCGTTTCTTTCACGGTTTTTGCGGCTTTTTGAATTCTTTTTATTTTCTTTTGTTTTCTTTTTCTTTTATTTTTTTGTTTTGTTTTATCTTTGTTTTTATTTTTATTTTTGCATATATTTGTCATTTTATTTTTATTTTATTTTCTTCTACATTTTTATAATAACTATGTCTGATACTCTTTTGTTTGATTTCTTTGCGAGGGACTGAGGACCGAGGCGACTTTCTTCGGAAAGCCGAAGCAACTGCGGAAGCCGGAGGCGGCTCCCTTCTGTACGGAGCCGCAGGAGAGCGCGAGGAGTCGAGCAGGAGAGAGGAGAGGCTAGTTTAGCTTAGTGTAGTTTATTTTCATTCAGACTTGTTATTGTAATAATACATGGACTCAGGGACTTGGACTTTGTGGATTGTCGGGGTCTGTTTCGCCGAGCACCGGTGTGCTCGGGGGACCCCACCGCTGTTTTGGTTTTTGTCGCTTTATTTTTCTTTGATTTCACATGGATTTATGTGCTTGAGCCCCTAGACTTAGGTTTTTATTTTGACTGAGTCAGGTAGCACTAGGTCCAAAGCTCTAATAGAATATCTGTTCCCATAGAACACGCTTGGACTTAGATAAATAAACCGGTGCTTCACAATAATAGAAATTTCTGTTTAGGATGATTCTCGCCTTTGCATCCATATAGTTTAGTTTCTATTTATGTGCGGATCATAATTACATGTAGACTGCTGGAGCAAGGTACGCATTCTATCTCGTGCATGCATCATTGATTTTGTCGCGCATCGGCTTTTCCGTTTTCCTCCCCCCGTTTTTCTGGACTTAGGAATAAAAAGGAAATCAGAAAATTCGTTAGACAGTTGTTGATTTTTTGAAAAATACTTAAAAAAACAAAAACAATAAAATCGAGACTGCTAAACATATTGGATCCTAAAAGACACCTCACTTAAAAATCTGTCTTGGGAGAATAATCCCCTCCTTGTTTGGGTTGGATGAGCAAGAGAGTGACCCGTACCCTAGGCTAGAGCCATATCAGATTTCTTGACAGACTACCGGCCTTTTATTCGGGACAGTCTGTTAAGAGTATTGGATTCCTATCAGCTCACGTAATCGCTCTGAAAGACTGCTTTATCACCTAATAAAAACGACAAGATAATTGACTGAACCTTTACGGTCTTCAGCTCAGTGTTGAGTAGGTGAATCAGGGGTTTGTTTCTCATCTTATGTGTTTCCAAATCCCTTCCGCCTTCCCATCTATCTTTCTCCCTCCCACCCTCCCTTCAGCCTCCTTCTACTACTTCTTCTTCTTTACCCCTGGATGATGGATATCCCTCACTTCTTGCTGGCTCTTGCAGCTTCTCCACCTTCTTCCCATTAGTCCAGTCCATCTTCGAGGAAGATCGGATCTCCGACCGACCTTATGTTCCCTCCCTCCCATCCCTTTCATTCTTCTGGGCATGTTGCGCTACATGTCTGCAGAGATCATATTGAGCAGATGCGAGACCCGGACGATGGCATTACTGGATTGAGAATGCACTCCATACGTGATGATCGAGAGCAGATGCAAGTATCAGATGCCTCCTACGCCAGGATGATGGATGATCAGACATGACAGAGAGATGAGTCAGCTTCTACATTTGGTCCATTCATTCTGGATTTAGAGTTTATTCAGAGACTGTCGACATTTTCAGGGGAGGTGCACGAGGAGCCCTATCTTCACCTGTCTGAGTTCGAGGAGTTTTGCGAGAGACAGATATATTCAGATACCACTGCGGAGGAGTTGATGCTGAAGACCTTCCCATTTACACTCCAGAGTAGAGCCATGAGATGGCACAAACGATTGGGAAGGAGATTTGCTACGTGAGGAGAGCTACGCCGAGAGTTTCTACACAGATATTATCCCCAGCATAGAGCATACTTGATGCGGTCTTTGATCTTGGATTATTCAGTAGACCCAGGAGCCAGTGCATGATGCATGCCTGAGGTTTCTTGACCTCTTGAGCAGATTTCCCGATCATGGACTTTCACCGACCGACCTTATCAAGATCTCCATGAGGGGGATGACCGCATATCAGATAGCACTGGTAGTGACCTCGTGTGGCGGTTCACACAGCAGTTCTGACATTGAGCTACTTGATGCCATCTCGAGATCACTTTCACAGAGACCATCTTCACGAGATGTTGTAGTCGGGACAACACATGAGGATGTTGCAGTACAAGTGGGGTGTGCCGCATTACATGAGGATACAACTTCTACACACCCGATTGAGGACTTGGATTCTGTCGCAGTACAGATGACAGAGGAGATGACTACCACAACGGAGGTTTTGACCCAGAGTCTACTCGAGTTCCCGTTGGTCTTCCAGCTAGAGTTCGAGTCAGCCCCGGAGTTTTCAGTTGACGAGTCTTGGATATCAGATCTTCTGAAATTCTAGGATATGGAGGAGCCCCCACTACTACAGCCATCGATCCAGCCATTTTAGTGTCTGGTCCCAGATGACTCAGTTTCCATTCTGCAGATATACTTCTCGGATTTAGACAGATACCAGGACTCAGCCCAGCAGCCACAGCTCGATACAGAACACCACTTAGAGATGACTGATATAGACAGTCCTGTATTTGAGCTTGTTGTCCTCCATTTTGATGAGATAGATCAATACTATGAGGACCAGATGACAACCAGCATTGCCGCAGAGCAAGGATCAGTTTCAGCCACATTGCCAGCCTCCACGGTGTTGACCAATACCTTCTCTTGCTTCCAGATTGACCAGAGACAGACTTCAGATGATGATGCCTTCTGGTGCACAGAGTGGGTGCTTGACAGCAGCGCATATGCCCTTATAGATTCTGATCTTCTCCTCACTGATGATCTTGCATTTCTCCCCGAGGGTTATATGCAGGAGGATGCCATACACGATGCGTACTCGGTTTCACCTTCTGAGAGTGTATCCGATCTGATGGATCACAAAACTGAGTCTTCCGATCTTTCTGATTCTGGGTCATCTCACCTCGACGACCCTCGCGAGGATGAGCCGATCCTTGAGATATTCGATGATCTTTCTGATTTGTCTCCATTATATGCATCGGATATCGGTTTTCTTAGAGAGTCTTCTGATCTCGACTATCCGCACCTTTTTGAGACGATGATTGACGTGGAGGATTCCATGACTGATCCATCCTTCTCCACGTTTGATTTCTTCAGCTCTTCACTTCCGCTCCAGTCTGATCCCGAGCTGATGATTTCTTTTGTGCTATCGGATCCTGAGTCCTTATTCCCATATCCTTGGTCGGTAGCAGACACCCGCCTGATTGCATACCTAGGTGTCATTCTTTACATTGTTGATTTCGTCGTTGTTCTCATACCGAGACTGCGACGACAGTACGATATTCACCTTACAGATGTCGTCCTGAACCTTGACACAGCGTTATCCTAGCCTTTGTGCCCAGCTAGGGGCGTAAAATCTAGCGCTTGTTGAGAGACACCTCAACATTGTCCACTTTTGTATATACTTGTTTTGTCTTGAGTTGTTCTTTGATTCTTCCATTTTGTTTTCACCCTAGGTCTCATATAGAATTATCTTTGCTATACTTAGGATATACCTCATCCTAAGTATAGGGGGTGAAACACCGACTTGATCTCTTAGTTCTATTTCATTACTCTTGTCGTTGCCTATACATAAGGATTCTTCACCTTAAGTATAGGGGGAGTGATGTTCTTCCATCTTGTATATATGTGTTTTCTTCGTTTCTTTTCTGCCTCTATTTGGCTGCTTATACTTAGGGATATTTTACCCTAAGGGGGTGTTTGGATAGTGGGTTTAGGTGGGTTAAACTGGTTGCAGGTAACCCATTTTTGGGTTTTGGTGTTTGGATAGAGGGTTAAACTGGGGGTGGGTTAGAAGTGGGTTTATTATGATATGATTGTATTGGAGTTTGAAAAAGTGAGTAGTTATTGTGATGTGATTGTATTGAAGTTTGAAAAAGTGAGTAGAAGTGAAGTAGTTTATATTTTTATATGAGATGATGGTATAATATATTATTTTTTGATAGGATTGATGATGTAAATTTTATTTATTTAATTTTCTAGAAAAGGAATAAAGTGGGGCCCACGTAGAGGGAGAAAATATGGGTTTGGAGAGTTAACCCATTGCCAAACGGGGCCTAAGTATAGGGGAGGTAGACCATGTACATTTCTCACTCGGATTTCCCTTCATGTACAACCTGCTATACTTAGGATTACTTGATCCTAAGTATAAGGGGAAACCCCGAGATTCTCTTCCATTTCTTTTATTCGTTTTTGTATATAGCCTTCCTTTTCACTTCCCTATACTAAGCACGAGTTATGTCTTCTTCATCGCTCTTGATTCACTCTGAGGACATCGTTCAAGCTAAGTATAGGGGGGTGTCGTATATATTCCACATATACTTCAGCCATAACTCATACTTTGTGTGAGTGTATTAATAAATAAAAATGGCTAAAACCCTTAAAATCCATAAAAATTAAAAAAAATCCTTGTAAATAAAATTCTTTTATTGCACATACATAGCTTTGTACAAAATTATTTTTGTAAAAATGTTTGTAAAATCTTTTGTGTAAATAGTTTGTAAATATTTTCATACCAAAATTATGTATATAGTACAAAATTTTTGTAAAATGTTTTGAAAAATAAAAGTTTGCAAAAATCTTGTGTAAATGTGTGTAAATATTTTGCAAAACTTGCATTCATGCATACATCCATGTTTTCAAAACATTTTTCAAAAATTTTGCACATGTGTAAAATTTTTGTAAAAATTGCATTTTTGTAAATATTGTATAGTTTTTCCTGAATCATAGTTGACATTTAAACTACCCTGGAATTAAATTGAAAAATGGAGCTTGGTTAAGATCTTAATCCACCTAATTCTAAGAGGAACCTTATAGGGCTTAGGGTTGAGACTTTTCAGGTCCATGGTGACTTAATTCTTTGAGTCCACTAGGCTATGATCATATGTCATCTCGATGAGCCTAAGTAGAGCACTTAACAACACACACATGACTCTTTCAGACAATGGCTTTACTTGGACCAGCACTTTACACCGAGTTCTCTATGGATGAGGTGGTGAGGAGGCAATCTTCTTTGACTTGGGGTAGCATATGAGGGTAGTACTTCTAGGCGGAACCTCTCTTCTTCTTATAGTGAAGGAAGTGCATCTCAACTTGGTCTGGTAGCCGTGAAGTCTAACGACCGGAGTTGTGGGTTGCGATAATGCTTCAAAAGAGGGATAGTCTACTGGCTCAAGAGGAAAAATTCCTTATGTACATATGCTGCACATGTAGATATGTTGTAAATATGCACATAAAAATGCAAAAAGAAAATAATAACTCCAAAAAAAGAGGTGGGTCTGAGAGAAAATGATAATCCCACCGGAGTGTATATAGTACAATAAGCAAAGCTTGTTATCCATGTTCCATCTTATGAAGCTTGCAGCAGGGAGACTTAGCTACACTGGTTGAGCTCCCAGGGATACATGGCTACACTGGCCATGATCCATTCTCTTCTTCCCCCTCTTCTTGAGCCAGTTGAACTTGAACTTAGAAGGGAATACCCCGCTCCTCGAGGAAAGAGTTGCCAGACTATGGCATTAGAGTTACCTTGTTGGGGAGGGTTGTCACTTTGCTACTTCTGAGGTGGAGAGCTATACCTCACTTACAAAGTACAAGAAAAGATTCATGGTGTTCGGGGTTTGTGTATGTAGACTTGTTCTGATCTGGATTGTTGAGGAGTCTTGACTATAGATTAGTGGAACTTAGAGGCTGTTAAGTTTTAAGCCTAAGTCCAAATAAGGTTCCGACACATTAATAATCCAAAGATCTGACTGAGCTCCATACTTTAATTTAGTGAAGGCAAGTTTACTAATCAACATTGATTCGTCTTTCCTCTCTTTTTCTTTTTCTTTTCTCCTTTCACTTCTTTTTCAAATAAGTGTGTGCTAAGGGACTAACAAAAGTAAAGTATAGGGGGGGTGATGAATCCTCATTCATCACTCTTTATTCTTTTATTTTAGCTACAAAACTTTGCAAAACACCATGTAGATACTTGTAAATATAATAAATTACCAAACTACATGCTTTTGTTAATATTCAATAATTAGCATATTTTTGTGCAAAAATAAAAGAATAAATAAGAAAGAAAAAGAAGCAGATATTTAGAATAAATATCGAGTGACCCGAACCCAAGGGAGGGCTAAGCATTGGCCTCACCGCAAAAGAAATCAAGTAGAGAGAGATAGGGCCATTCACCATGTAAATACTCCTTCATGTATATATTTTATTTTATTAAAAGTAAAACAAAAATAAAAATGGGTTTTATTAATATATATATATCTATTTATAAAAATAAAATAAAAATGAGAAAAATAAAATAAAAATAAAAAGAAATAATTCCTCTCTCTTAAGTGTACATATACCATGTATATAAGAATAAAAGACATATTTATTTTACCCTTGTAAATAAACAATAAAAATGAAATAAAATTTATTTTATATCCCAAATTTTATGGTGTAAATAAATAAAATATAAAATTGGGATAATTATACAAAAATAAAATAAAAAAATAAAAAAATGCATAGGTATTTATACCTATATATAATATAATATAATGTATATACATAATTTATTTTTCAAAAAAATAAATAAAAATCACTAAAAAATACTTTGAAAATAAATAAACATTTTTTATTTTGAAAATATTTTGAAATAAAGCCTTTTTCTATTTTATTTTGAATTTTCAAATAATTTTATATTGGCGCCTACTGATTGGTCCACGGGGGATGTTGACCCCCGGTCAACTCCCCCCTGGACCACTCTGCTTCGCGAACCTCGTTTCGACCCGATTTCTCCCATTTTTCCAAACGTAATCTGCCTCCCATTTACCCAAACCCCGGGCTCCGATTGCAGCTCCTTGATCCGTGATTCACGCCCGCTCTTCTCTCTAGGGGTCCGTGCATCGGATTGCGCGCCTGACTGCCATCTTGCCAAACCTTCACTCCTATATAGCCTCGCCTACAGCCACATTTTCCCGCATCTTTGGCCTTCCCCCTCGCCTCCGATGAACCCCTCTCTTTTACATGAGTGGCATC
Organism: Ottelia alismoides; assembly: GCA_037367405.1. Classification (NCBI taxonomy): domain Eukaryota; kingdom Viridiplantae; phylum Streptophyta; class Magnoliopsida; order Alismatales; family Hydrocharitaceae; genus Ottelia; species Ottelia alismoides. Next base: position 142,395 of record JAZKJV010006966.1, on the reverse strand, counting down.
CATGTGAGAGAGAGTCGCAGTGAGGGACGAGCAGCCGAGAACCTCTGATCCGGCGATTTCCACCACCGTGCTCCACTGCGAGGTGAGCTCAGCCTCTGGATGCCTCGATCCATCGAGGCCATGACCCCCGGAGGTCCAACACCTCCAGCATAGACGGATTCCTCCACCAGGTAACGTAGTTAGCTTCAAGTTCGTTGTAGATTTTGATTTTTCAGATTCTAACCGCCGACGTTCACCACCTATTTCACGCCACTCCGATCACCCATTCACCCTTCCGACAACACCTCCACCTTCGTGAGAACCCTCTACACCTTCTCCACCCTTTCATCCACCCTGGTTCGCCCCGGAACCGGGCATTCGCTCTCCTCCGCCGTCACCTCGCCGGAGAGCTCCACCGCGCCTCACCTAGCCATCTATTCCGCCCATAACCGGGTCGAGGCACTTTGCCCTCGACCCACCTTTCTTTCTGTGCATGACTAATCGAAGAAGGACTTCGTCTGGAGGTCCAGCCACTCGAGCACAGGAGCTCCATGACCTTCACGTCGTCGAGGCGCCTCGTGCGTCCTTGGCCTCATCGGAGACCATCAGTAGCTGCGGACGACCTCGAGCTTCATTTCCCCTCTCAGAGCAGCATCGGAGGAGGACCCAGGAATGCGTATTAGCCGACCGAAGTTCGTCGGCGAGCTGTTCTTCCGGGACCCTCCTCCGCCGTTAGATCGAGCCCCCGTACCAGTTCTAATCGCCGTCGTTCGTTCCTGGGGAGCTTTCAGATGCTCGATCCATCTGAGGATCTCATCTGGAGCGTCGATCGCCGAAGAGGCATCCTTGAACCGCAGCCGTCCGATCATATGTGGAGCCTTTTTCCAGCCGTTGGATCAGAATAAGAGGGTAATTTTGCACTTAAACCCTCCTTAGTTTTTATATTTTAGTTTAGTCCTGTAACTATTTTTGAACGTGTTTTATTTTGGGTAATTTGCATGTAGGACCTTATGTTTCTTTTATTTGCAATTTAATCCCCCTGTATGTGGTGCACGCGCTTCGTCACGTGAGATTTTGGGATAATTGCATGTATGGGCTTGGGCTTTGTGGATGTTATAGTTTGATATTTTATAAGTAGGAATTACACAAATGCCCCTCTAAGTGCATATCACATGCGTGTCTCGTGCCCTTATGGGCTTTTTGCAAGATTAACCCCAGAGTTCTCACACGTGTTCTTATTAGGCCCTTGAAACTTATTTTTCTTACATTTATGTCCCTGTATGTTGTGCCTTGTTTATTGGTTGAATAAAAAATCAAATTAACTCCAAATGTAGTGAAATTTGGACATTGGCCCCTACCACTGTGTAAAAATTTCACTAATTTTTTGGGACATTTTTGAGTTGTTTTTATATTTTTAAAAATTCAAAAACCTTTGTTTTTACGACTGTTTGAATTATAAAATCAAATAAAAATATAAAAAATCATCCAAAAATTCTAAAAAAATTAGGTACTGTTTGTTTTGGTGTTTACTTGCTTCAATTCAATTTTTGCTCATTTTGGATTTATAAAACCCCTAAAAAATATAAAACTCTAAAAACCTTATAAAAATTATTATAAATTCTAAAAAAATAAAAAATGTAATTTTTATTCCTGTAGCTTAGTTTTCATTTTTAGTTTGATATAAAATTGTCTCTAGATTTTTAGAATTATTTAGATATTTTTAAATAACCTTTCAAATCTGGCTGCACATCGATTTCAGTTTTCTCCCTTATTTCATTTTTATAAAATCCACTAAAAATCATAAAATTCTGAGAAAATTACTAAAAACACATAAAAAATATAAAATCCAAACATAATTTTACTTTAATTTTCTGACTAGATTTGTGTTGTTAAATAAATTATTGTTTGTCCTTTTTTTGGCCCTTTTCTTATTTTTCTTTATAATTAAAAACACAAAAAAATTAAAAATCCATAAAATCCACCAAAAATATTTTCTTTATTTTATTTACTTTTCTGACTACTTCGTAGGCCCTTTTGGCCAACCCTCTCCTTGTGTTCCACCCTGGTCGCTATACTAGGTTAAATAAATAGCGAGACTGCTATTCGATCTTTTTGACTGATTATCTATTTTAGCGGTCTATTTTTCTTGTTGACTGAGCCTCTCTGTTTGGGTCACAACGACCCTGATTATTTTTACCTTAGCCCGATAGTGAGAGAGGATTTTCTGGTCATCAGTACTTGTATGGTTTCCATACACATATGACATCCAAATGGCCGGAAAAATGCCAATACTGCAATGAGCTGATGTGTTGATAGTATGACAGTCAAGTCTATATAGGATCCTTAGATAAGGACTCGGATAGTGCATCAGAATAATCTACATTTAATCATTGAAATTGACTTTCTTATTGGATAAGATTAAATGTTTAATCATTGTATCTCATTCTTCTAATAACACTTGTAATTGGTTGTATATGTTTTAGAAGACTAACAAAATTTGATCTTAAGGTTTAATAGTCATCCACATGGGTATTGATGCAATTGTTGCAACAATCTCTGTTGGATATATAGACTCCATATTTTCAGTGGGAGAGCCCTTAGTCTTAGAAAATGTCTCTGCTGCATAGATATTAGAACACTCGTAGTTTATTTCTAAATGTTGGAATTAGACATGAATTCTGGAACAGACCTATCATAAAGAGTTATGATGGATATATTTCATATAGTATTCTGATATATGGAGGATTCATGTAAATTAGAAATTTAATGAATGGTTCATTAACATTTCTAATACTGAAAATTAAACCTTATAAGATCAATAGGAGGATGAAGATCATTTAACAATGATCTGACATCAAACCTTGGACATATGTTTGTTGGTGAGATCAATAGACTAGTAAGAGACAAACTTTAGAATGACTAAAATCTCAAATCTTACATACTTTTGAATATTGTATTCAAAGTAAAAATGTCCAGTGCATTCTTCTCTGGGAATGGTGTAAGATGCCAAGGTATTAAATATCTCATGCAAACCGATGTTATCTCATGCAAACCGATGTATGTGGATCATCTGTATCAAAATGAACATTGAAGATATGTGATATCATCTAATGATTATTTGTGATATAAGATTTCTTCCCTTCACCTTAGAAAGCTTTGAAATGTTCAAAGATTTCACAATTTTGGTTTAGAATCAAAGTTTGAAGGAAGATGAAATGAATTTGATCTAACCTAGGTAGCAAGTATCTGTTAGATGAATTCAAAGAATACCTTATGGAGATATAAATATCATTCCTATCTCGCTCCTCCTAATATACCTAAACTCAGGAGAGTTGTATGGAGATACAATTGGATCATGTGTGACATGATTTGGTCAATGATGAATATTAGCATACTTACCTCTTAGTTTCCAAAGTATATATGTAGTAGAGACTACAATATATATCCTTAAAAAGGTTCCATGCTAGTATGCTGGAATCATGCGTCGGAGAGTGCTACTTCATTCAGAAATTAAAGGATGGTATTTGATACCTACTTATGACCTCGAGATTCTTACAATATCTCATCTCCAAGGGTATGGTTCTTAGAGGATGACTCTCTTGAGAATCAATATGAAAATGAAGTGAAGGAACTCATTTAATATTGAGAAAATAATGAGGCTCGTGAAATGGGAAACTAAAAGGACGATTAAAATGAAACATTAATACATCTTCAAATGAATTTGAGGATGGATCCCATGTGTCAGTTAAATGATCTTACTTCATGTGTGAAGCTTCTAAATATCATGACATGGAAAGATGAATTTAGGAAATAAAATATGTAGTAGACTTCATATACGAGTGTTATATATGGTCCCTCGAGAATCCACCTATACGGGTAAGACCCGTTAAGGTGTAAATGGATCTTCAAGAGAAAGAAGGAACCTGTTTAGAAGGTACATACCTTCAAAGTACGACTCGTAGATATGAACTACACATTGAATAGAAGACATCGCTTGCGATGAGACTTGCTCTCCAGTGACCATGCTTAAACTCATCAGATTATTGCTAACTATAGCTACACAACTTGACTTTAACATCTTCAAGATGGGAGTCAAGATTGCATTCCTCCACGAATATCTCTTCGAGGATATTCACATGAAGTAGCCCCAGGACTTCATAGTTGAGAAAAGCAAGATGTGCAAGCTAAATAACTCCATCCGTGGACTCGAATAAGCTTCTTGTAGTTGGAACATCAAATTTGATGAAATCATAATTGTTATGATTTCAGATAGAATCTTGATGAACCATGTGAAGCTTAGTGGGAGTGCTATTGTGTTCATCATGCTGAATGTAGATGACACCCTAATCATTTGGAATGATATAAAGATAATAACAAGTGTTTTATAGATAGTATTTCATTTCCATAGTAGGATTAGCAACAGTTTACTGCTCCCACTGCACGGCAGACATCTGGCTTTTGTACACATTTAGCATACACTCAGCTTCTCGTAACTGATGCACAAGGGCAAGTAGTTCTAGCGTCCACTTCCTCAACTCTTTGAGGGGCTATCCTTTTAGAAAGGTCAGTACCATATCTTAAGGGAATGAAGCCTTTCTCTGGGTTTTCCAAGAATGGAATATGTCAAAGGTGTACCATTAATGTGACGGTCCCAATATCCTCTTTTCTTTGCTTCTGAACACTTTCAGAAATAAGATCTAAGAGGTATCCTTGAAATCATATCTCAAGGTATGGAATAACCACTCTATAACAATATCTTCGTAGATGACAAGACTTTAGAGATAGTGGTCTCTAAGTCTTATCTTCAAGAGCTTAAGACTTTATAGATGGAGATCTAAAAGGTCTTAACTACAGATACTTTAAGAGATAGAGATCTCTAGGAATAAGGGTATTCTAATAAGGATTATGGAAATACTGGTTATAATAATTATTGAGCTGTAGTGTCAAGGACACTATAACTGATAAAATTGAGTATTGGTTGCATAAGATGCAACATTTACATTGGATGCGAGCACTGTTACTGGGGGATATGCAAGTGTCGTAAAAGGACTTGGCATATTCTCTACGGAACAGAGCGACTGATCAACTTAACTAGCTATTTTTATAAATATCCTATGATGGTTACATGAGTCTGGGTTTAAAGATTAGCCCATTAATGGCTCTATTGGCTAATGGGAGATTGCTGGACATGCGAGCCCACGGAGAGCCATTATGCAATAAATGTTATTGCGATCATCATTTACTAATCTGAAATGAAGAATAACTAATTTGCATAATAGGTCCCTTAGTACAATTAGGGTTATGTACCATGGCCATCTTGATGATCATACAGCTGATGATTCAATTATTGAATCATAGAAAGCTGGTGCTTGGATGAATATCTAAAGAGTTAGATTGAGACTCATCAAGTACCGTCAAATGATTATTAAGAGAGGATCTCCAGCATGAGAAGAAGATGGCAATCTTTTCTTTAAAGGTTGATATCTGACCGACCTCTTGATGCAGGTCATCTGCATAGGAACAGATATTCGGAGGTGTCAGATTAGTTAGGTCAAAAGAGTTGACTTAACAAGATCGAGATAACCAAAGACATGTCATATGCTGTCACGATATAGACATGCATCCTTTGACTGGAGACAAACATGTTAATATATGTCTGAGTATGTATATTTGACAGCTCAATAGGTTGATGACCTAACCAAGGTCTATACAACGACGCGCTGGTGTGCATGCAAGGGCATATGAGTAAGACGATCTCTCAAAGGGATCATACAGGTTCATTGTTGAACCGGAAGACATGAGCTCACTCATGAGATATTGAGAAGACTCAAATTCCGTGTACGGTCATCTCACTTTGGAAGCTTGACTGAATATGTAGGTTTGATATATACTTTTGGAAAGTATATGATCAACACCCGGGTATGATATATGCTTTTGGAAAGTATATGATCGATACAAACTCACAATAGTCAAATGAGAAACTTAATGACAAAACCCTGAAGAAGATAGTCTAAAAGAGATCTAAAACTTCGGGTTTATTCTGGGTCTTCCAGTATGTAGGATGCACAGGTATTAGGAATGCATGAGGGTGATGTGATTATAAACGATTTTATAACCACGACGCTTCCATTCCGAGGGAGTGATAAAACAAGTCTGGATTTTAGTGACTCCTCTCATAGAGAAGTAATATGATCTCAGTCCAAATGTCGGACATTGATCAGAATGTGATTCAGATGTAATGAGAAGATTAGATTTGCGATCTTGATTTAATCAATAATCTATGGGAGGTCCGCAAGATCTAGATTTGAGATGTGATCTCAATATCCAAGTCACTATACGTGGAACAATACAATTGCCCTATCCTTATCTCTAAGTATCTGTGGAAAAAGCGCATTATCCTTGAAAGAGTTCATTGATAATTTCATTGTTGTTATATGTATCTGAGCATTGAGAAAAATGTATAATTAAATGTGATTTAATTATCATGAATAATATGAATTTGATTCATATTATAATGAGACTTATCTAAGATAATTAAATGTGATTCAATTATCAAAGATGTGAATAATGTGAATTTGATTCATATTATTTGGGCACATGAGAATTGAGATCCAAGATGATTAAATGTGATTTAATTATCATGTATAATAATAATGTGGATAGCTCTATCCATATTACTAAGGTATATTATAAATGTGATTTATAACATATTAAAGAAAGCATACTGTGATTTATATTTGTTAATTAATTATTGATATGAATTGGATTCACATAGGATGATTAATTGAAATATAATTTACATTTTATTTGGGGATGTGAATGTGATTCATATTTTTCCAATGGCATGATTGCGACGTTCACAAGATAATTATGAATTATTTTTTGTGAAATAATTTACAATAAATGTTGTTTTAAAGCTTGGAGATATCATGAGATAATGAGATCTCATGAGATAATAAGATCTCATGAGATTTTGAGGAGATAGACCCATTCCATCTCAAAAGAGTGGCCGTCCCCCCTTTTTAGGGGATATGGTCAATCTTCTCATTATCTCCAATACTAGTCAATTGATTTGATTTGAAATTAATTTATATGGAGTTATCAATATATATTACTTCAATTTAAATTAATTGTTGTTGTGTTTTTTACAACAACATCACGGCCATTAAAAGAAATACAAATCAATCTCATCCATTGATTGTGTGTTGTCCATGGATTGAGATCCATGGACTCCCAAAACCCTATATAAGAAGAGGCACCCCTTGCTCTTCGAGTTAAACGTTTACGAAAACAACATATGCTCTCTCCCTCTCTCTCTCTACATGCCAAATGCTCTCTCCCTCCCTCTCTCTCTTATGACCGTTAACCATGGAGCCATAGAGAGAGTCGCCATCGCTGCAGCATCGTCGTTATGCTGCCGGAGTATTTGCTCGTGAATCTCCGTCTCCTTCGGTATGCCTCGCTCGTGAAGAAGACGTCGGATCTCATAAGGCGAGATCAGGAGATTTTCCGTTTATATCATCAACATGGATTGCGAGGAGCACGCGTCTCATCAATGCGCTCGCAACCGTCTCCTCCGTCGGATCAGCTTGAACAGGAGGTCTCTTCGTTTAGAGACTCGATGTCAACCACACTTCAAGAGGTAATCTTTATACCTATTGTGGTTTAGATGAAATGATCCGATAAATGTTCTTGGATCATGTGGTTTCATCACATTAAATTTTTTTTAAATTCTGCTGCATCGAGCAACTACTGCAACTAGTCACTCCCGATCGTATACGATGCAATCCTCACGCTTCTGTTATCTGTTTAAGTATCTTCCCATACCCTTCAAGTGGTATCAGAGCCAGGTTGAAGGTTTTGGATATTATCCATTAACCTTAGAAGATTTGGGCTCGTTAGGGTTAGTGAAATTTTTATCACATTTCAATTTTCACAACCTTGTATTGTGATTATTTTTGGCCCTGTTTAAAGTATTTAAATACGGAACTATCACTTGAATAATGTTTACTACTAATTAATGAAACTATGGGATTTGAGTTTGCTTGATTTGGAATCCGATAACTCAAGATATGATCATTTAAATGAACACATATCCACTGTTTCAGGGATGGCGAATCATGACGTAATTAAAGAGGTATTTACTGTTTCGAAATGTCTAGAAATGCATGATTATCACTTGGGTTCTGTTGTAAATCAAATTAGCAAACTTTGGAAACTTGCTTTGCTTAATTTGGATTTAAAATGATTGAGATATGTTAATTTTAGTAAGTAGGGGTCACTGCTGGAAATTGCATACTTGATCATGAACCATGTGATTGTCAATTAATTTTTATAGAAACTAATGGTTAATTTATTGAGATAAATATTGATAAATATTTGTGAAATAATTAAAGATGATAATTATTTCATCAAATGACATTGCCTTAACCAATAATTGATTAGATATGATCTAGATAACAATTTGGTTGCTTCATACACTTTCCAACAAACAAGTTCCTTGAATAGGATTGGGGATTTTTTAGCAAATCTCCTTATAATGTTAATCAAATTGGTTTTGATTATTATTATATGGTATAATTTCGGTTGAAAAATCGATTATCATCTCAAGTACAAAGTGATTGACTTGGCATTATCTTTTCCCGAGGCGGATATGGTGTCTAGTCGGGGAGTGTTGGGGTAGCAGGTTGCACCGTGTACGGTCTGTGCCACTCCTGTATGTATTGGCCATGACATCGGGTAGGGAACGAATAATGCTTGAGAGATTATGATGTATTTTTCTAATTATTAAAATTCAAAATAATACGTATTTGAGATAATACCATATTTCAAGTAACAATAAAGAATGTTTGCTGGATATTAATTGGATCATTAATTTAATATAATTAGATTAATTGGAATCCAATTAAAATTAAAACACTATGTTATAAATAGTTTTGTTATTTCCCTTGGAAGAATTAATTATGTGAGTATGATCATAATAATTAATTAAAATTTGAACATGATATGGAGGATCACATAAGTGACATCCATGGTCTCTCGCCAAGGTAAAGGGTTCCATCGCCAAAGATTGTTTGTAGGAGACGCATTTCCGAAGTGACAGCTACTGCATACACGCCATTTGGATTGGGCTCTTTGCTTCTCGAAAGAAGGACGTATGCGTAGTGATCCCAATATGGAGTCCTCATATTATTGGGGCCATATTGGATTGCGAATAGCAAGTTGTATTCATGTTGGTGGTTGGTTCAATTAATGACGGGTTAACATCACCTTAGGGGTGGTGGGTCTGGGTGTTAAAGACTGAATTGGGAATGCAAGTTGGACTTGCAAGGCGGAATGTGTTCCCGCTTCTTTTTATCCGAGTTGCAAGTTCTCATATTATTGGGATGTGACGAAGATAAGAAAGGAGATCCCATATCTTGCTTGAGATATAATGGTAAGTATATCTCTTACATCAAAATTGGTTAAGGGAATGGACTTTCAGTGTTGACAAGGCAAGACAACTTTGATATAAAATTCCTAAATCAAAGTAAAATGCGTATATATATATATATTTATATATATTTATGTAAATTTCTTATTTCAGATAATCCTCATTAATCCCACTCAAACCTGTACTCAATAATAACCAGTAAAATATCCTAGATTGGATCCATGATCAAGATATTGTCCTTGAAGTTGGACACTAAATGTATGTGGTTGCAATGTACAAGTTTCCTTGTAATAATGAGGAATGACAATTAAATAGACCACATGTCTACAACCCTAGGGTTTGTATGTCTCTATAGTCTTGATATTTCGTCGAATGTACTTTGGAAGTGACATGTCAATGATGATCGCAATTGTCAAATAATCCTTATAAGAATCTAAGAAGTTGTTTTGTCATTTTTATGTGCTCCTGACATTTAATCATGAATGACATGGTTCACTGCATCATGCAGAATGGTAGCTCTACAGGCGATGATGTATTCAAAATGTGCGAGTACCTACCTGAACCTAAGCCTTTAAGAGTTAAGATGTATGTAGATATGATGAGTGTCATCATTCTAATGTCTATACTCAATTAGAAAATTAATGAATGGTTCATTAACATTTCTAAATACTGAAAATTAAACCTTATAAGATCAATAGGAGGATGAAGATCATTTGACAATGATGTGGCATCAAACCTTGGACATATATTTGTTGATAAGATCAATAGACTAGTAAGAGATGAACTTTAGAATGTCTAAAATCTCAAATCTTACATACTTTTAAATATTGTATTCAAAGTAAAAATGTCCAATGCATCCTTCTCTGGGAATGGTTTAATATGCCAAGGTATTAAAGATCTCATACATACTGATGTATGTGGATCATCTATATCATAATGAACATTGATGATATGTGATGTCATTTAATGATTATTTGTGATATGAGATTTCTTCCCTTCACCTTAGAAAGCTTTGAAATGTTCAAAGCTTTTACAATTTTGATTTAGAACCAAAGTTTGAAGGAAGATGAAATGGATTTGATCTAACCTAGATAGCAAGTATCTGTTAGATGAATTCAAAGAATACCTTATGGAGATATGGATATCATTCCTATCTCGCTCCTCCTAATATACCTAAACTCAAGAGAGTTGTATGGAGATACAACTGGATCATGTGTGACATGATTTGATCAATGATGAATATTAGCATAATTACCTCTTAGTTTCCAAGGTATATATGTAGTAGAGACTACAATATATATCCTTAAAAAGGTTCCATGCTAGTATGCTGGAATCATGCACCGGAGAGTGCTACTTCATTAGGAAAATAAAGGATGGTATTGGATACCTACTTTATGACCTTGAGATTCTTAAAAGATCTCATCTCTAAGGATATGATTCTTAGATGACGACTCTCTTGAGAATCAAGATGAAAATGAAGTGAAGCAACTCATTTAATCTTGAGAAAATAATGAGGTTCCTGAAATGGGAAACTAAAAGGACAAATAAAATGAAACACTAATAGCTCTTCAAATGAGTTTGAGAATGGATTCCATGTGTCAGTTAAATGATCTTACTTCATACGATGAAGCTTCTAAATATCATGACATTAAAAGATGGATTTTAGCAATAAAATCTGTAGTAGACTTCATATACAAGTGTTATATATGGTCCCTCGAGGATCCACCTATACAGGTAAGACCCGTTAAGGTGTAAATGGATCTTCAAGAGAAGAAGGGAACCTGATTAGAAGGTACAGACCTTCAAAGCATGGCTCGTAGCCATGAACTACACATTGAATAGAAGACATCGCTTGCAATGAGACTTGCTCTCCAGTGACCATGCTTAAACTCATCAGATTATTGCTAACTATAGCTAAACAACTTGACTTTGACATCTTCAAGATGGAAGTCAAGATTTCATTCCTCCACGAACATCTCTCCGAGGATATTCACATGAAGTAGCCCCAAGGCTTCATAGTTGAGGAAAGCAAGCTGTGCACACTAAATAACTCCATCTGTGGACTCGAATAAGCTTCTTGTAGTTGGAACATCAGATTTGATGAAATCATAAATGTTATGATTTTCAGATAGAATCTTGATGAACTATGTGAATCTTAGTGGGAGTGCCATTGTGTTCATCATGTTAAATGCAGATAGTACCCTAATCATTTGGAATGATATAAGGATAATAATAAGTATTTTATAGACTGGCTATTCCATACCTTGAGATATGATCTCAAGAATACCTCTTAGATCTTAGTTTTGAAAGTGTTCATAAGCAAAGAGAAGAGGGTATTGGGACCGTCACATTAGTGGTACACCTTGGACATATTCCATTCTTGGAAAACCCCAAGAAAGGCTTCCTTCCCTTAAGATATGGTACTGACTTATCTAAAGGGATAGCACCTCAAAGAGTTGAGGAAGTGAATGCTAGAACTACTTGCCCTTGTGCATTAGTTACGAGAATCCGAGTGTATGCTAAATGTGTACAAAAGCCAGATGTCTGCCATGCAGTGGGAGTAGTAAATTGTTGCTAATCCTACTATGGAAATGAAACACTTGATTGCAGTAATAACAATATCTTCATAGATGACAAGACTTTAGAGATAGTTATCTCTAAGTCTAATCTTCAAGAGCTTAAGACTTTATAGATGGAGATCTAAAAGGTCTTAACTGCAGATACCTTAAAAGATAGATATTTCTAGGAATAAGGGTATTCTGATAAGGATCATGGAAATACTGGTTATAATAATTATTAAGCTGTAGTGTCAAGACACTATAATTGACAAAATTGAGTATTGGTTGCATAAGATGCAACATTCGCATTGGATGCGAGCACTGTTACTACGGGATATGCAAGTGCCGTAAAAGGACTTGGCATAGTCTCTCTAGAATAGAGCGACTGATCAGCTTACCTAGCTATTTTTCTAAATAGACTATGATTGTCACATTAGTGTGGTTTTAAAGTTTAGCCCATTATTGGCTCTTTGGGCTAGTGGGAGATTGTCGGACATGCGAGCCCATGGCAAGCCATTATGCAATAGATTTTATTGCAAATATCATTCCCTGATCTGAAATGAAGAATAACTCATTTGTATAATAGGTCCCTTAGTACAACTAGGGTTATGTACCATGGCCATCTTGATGATCATACAACTGTTGATTTAATTATGGAATCATAGAGTCTGGTGCTTGGATGAATATCTAAAGAGTTAGATTGAGGAATTGTCAACTACCGTCAAATGATTATTAAGAGAGGATCTCCTGACTTAGAAGGAGATGGCAATCTTTTCTTTAAAGGCTGATATCTGACCGACCTCTTGATGCAGGTCCTCTGCATAGGAATAGAGATTCAGAGGTGTCAGATTAGTTAGGTCAAAAGAGTTGACTTAACGAGATTGAGATAACCATAGACCTATGTCGTATGTTGTCATGATATAGACATGCATCCTCTGACTGGAGACAGATGTGTTACTATATGTCTGAGTATGTACATTTGGCAGACCAATAGGTTGATGACCTAACCAAGGTCTATACACCGGTGCGCTGGTGTGTATGCAAGGGCATATGAGTAATATGATCTATCAAAGGGATCATACATGTTCATTGTTGAACCGGAAGACATGAGCTCACTCATGAGATATTCGGAAGAATCAAATTCCGTGCACGGTTGTCTTGCTTTGGAAGCTTGACAGAATTTGTAGGTTTGATATATACTTTTGGAAATATATGATCAACACCTGGGTATGATATATGCCTTTGGAAAGTACATGATCGATACCAACTCCCAATTGTCAAATGAGAAACTTAATGATAAAACCTTAAAGAAGACAGTCTAAAAGAGATCTAAAACTTCGGGTTTATTCAGGGTCTTCCAGTATATAGGATGTACATGTATTAGGAATGGCTGAGGGTGATGTGATCATCAAAGATTGCATAACCATGACGCTTCCATTCCGAGGGAGTGATGAAATAGGTCTGGATTTTAGTGACTCCTCTCATAGAGAAGTAATCTGATCTTAGTCCAAATGATGGACATTGGTTTGAATGTGATTCAGATGTAATGAGATTAGATTTGCGGTCTTGATTTAATCAAGCATCTGTGGGAGGTCCACAAGATCTGGATTTGAGATGCGATCTCAATATCCAAGTCACTATACGTGAAATAATACAATCGCCCTGTCCTTAAGTCCAAGTATCTGCGGAGAAAGCGCATTATCCTTGAAAGAGTTCATGTATAATTTCATTGTTGATATATGTATTCGAGCATTGAGAAAAATGGGTAACTAAAGGTGATTTAATTATATGAATAATATGAATTTGATTCATATTATAAGGAGAGTTATCTAATATAATTAAATATGATTTAATTATGAAAGATGTGAATAATGTGAATGTGATTTATAATATTTGGGCACCTAAGGATTGAGATCCAAGATGATTAAATGTGATTTAATTATCATGTATAAGAATAACGTGGATAGCACTATCCATATTATTGAGGTATATTATAAATATGATATATAATATATTAAAGAGAGCATATTGTGATTTATATTTGTTAATTAATTATTGATGTGAATTGGATTCACATTGGATGATTAATTGGAAATATAATTTACATTTTGTTTTGTTATGTGAATGTGATTCACATTTTTCCAATGGCTTGATTGTAATGTTCACAAGATAATTATGAATTATTTTTCTGAAATAATTTACAACAAATGCTGTTTTAAATCTTGGAGATATCATGAGATAATGAGATCTCATGAGATAACGAGATCTCATGAGATTTTCAGGAGATAGACCCATTCCATCTCAAAAGAGTAGACGTCCCCCCCTTTTAGGGTATATGGTAAATCTTCTCATTATCTCCAAGACTAGTCAATTGATTTGATTTAAAATAAATTTATATTGATTTATCAATATATATTAAACTAAATTAAATTAATTATTGTTGTGTTTTTACAACAACATCATGGCCATTGAAAGAAACACAAATCAATCTTGTCTATTGATTGTGTGTTGTCCATGGATTGAGATCCATGGACTCCCAAAACCCTATATAAGAAGAGGCACCCCTTGCTCTTTGAGTTACACATTTACGACAACAACATATGCTCTCTCCCTCTCTCTACACGCCAAATGCTCTCTCCCTCTCTCTCTTATGGCCATCCACCATGGAGCCATAGAGAGAGTCGCCATCGTTGCAGCATCATCGTTATGCTGCCGGAGTATTTGCTCGTGAAACTTAAAGATAAAATTTGTATAGAAATTAAAAGGAATAAAAATAAACAACCATAATTTTTTAGAAATTTTCAAAAGATTTTTGTATTTTCTATTTATTTAATACTGCAAATAGGAGAAAATAAAACTATTTTTTATTTATTAAAATTACGAAAACAAACTAAAATATAAAAAAATATTGATGATAATACAACTTAGCAAAAATTAATGGTGATTTTTAAGGAATTAGTGACGATGATTAGCTATTTATTAAACACAATTGACACACAAAATAATAAACTGCAGAATAGGGACCTAAATGTAATTAAGTTTATTTAATAGGCTAGACATATAACAAATAGAAAAGATCATGGTATTCTATCAATTTCTCCAGAAGAGGGTATACCACCGAGCGTTATATGCGATGGCACAATCCTCGAGTAATTTTAATGGAGCAATCACTTACAAGGAATCTCAGGGCTTCTATTGCAAAATGATCAGAAAATCACGTGCTACACACGTTTCTCAACTCAAACATGACTTATTTGTAAAAACAAGGAAGAGGGAAGATAATGCAAATAACCAAATCACTATAACAAGACATGTGTCCCATCAAAGTTTATTTACAAATAACAAAAAAATACAAGGGCTTGGATGTAATTATCACCGTGTCACGTGCTCAGCAACATGTAAGATAAACACTAGTGATCTGATCTGGCGTTGGATTAACAACGGGTGACTTTTGGTCACACACGGATGGTCCTGATGCGATGTGGACGAGGCATTCTTGATCGGACGTCAACTAGAGGTGTTCAAAGAAATCAGAAGAAGGGGTGGAAAATTGAGCTTTGATCGATCGGATCTCGACCGATCTCCACCCAAATCAATGTCTGAAAGCCGCTCTATGTTCCTGATGCACTCCCGCGTTGTCCAAATGAATCACTAAAACTCGAATGTCACCGGATCAAGATATGGAGCTTCAAATGGTAATGGTATGCATCTCAAAGTAGATCTCCAGATCCTGCTACAGCTTCAGATCGTGTCATGTTCCCTGCAAATAAATTCTTATTGCTTGGAGATATCTCCGACCATGTTATTAGCCGTAATTAAAGCAGAAATGGGGGAATGGGAGTCTCCAACGAAGGGGGTGGTCGGAGGAAGACTAAATCATAGATCTCGAGAGATCTGAGTGATCAGGCTGTGGGAGATGATGATGAAGGGGAAGGTGGATGTGATGTACGGATCAAAATGGAAATGATGATCGTATAGATCCGATCGTGCGGATCGGAGCTCATGTGATGAATGATCTAATCTAGCTAAAATTGGAATTAAAACGCAAAATTAAAGATGGAATTGAAACAAAACCTACCTACGGTTACCTACGGTGGAGTGATGGTGATCGTAGCCTCAATTCGCATTGAGAAGCGAAAAAGTGTGGTCGTCCTCCGACGAGATCTAGTGACGAATGGATCTTGCTCCTTGATCGATCTCTCGCGATCTTGACTGTGGAAGAAAATATTACCACCGTTCCCCTTTCCAATGCTCAGTCTCAGGCGATAATTCGAGTGGAAAATGGATCAGCTTTGCAAATTCGATCTGAGAAGGTATATGTAGGAGTGACGAGCAGGTTAATTCAAAAGACGAAATGCATGTGAACTGAGGCTTGACAAGTTTCTTATTCGGGCGAGCAAATTTGTTATTCGGGCAATAATTTTTGAGAAGAAATCAAGTGGATTCGATGGAGGAATCGACAGAGAAAAAGATGGGAAATAGGTCCGATTAAGGGATTATCCGGGCAAGGTGAGTTGGAGGGACGGTTGACCCAGGTCGACTGACCCGGGTCCGCCTAATCAGAGCGGGCCTATAATAGGACAAATTCAGCTAGAGGGTAAAAAAGTATAAAAATGAAAATTTAATTAAGATTAAATAAAAAATGAAACCAAATAAATAAATATTGTAAATAAAAAATGTTAGTAGTTAAATAAAGTTAATTTAGGTGATTTTTAATAATTTAAATAAATTATATAATTAAATTAAAATAAATAATAACTCTTATTCATAGGTATATATACTTATATTTAAAACACCTTGATTTTTAATAAATTGCTTTATGAATAATTAAATAATTTATTATTCTATTTATTTAAAATATTTTTCAAGAATTTTAAAATATTCTTTTATTTTGTTTTTACGAAGTAATTTATAAGGTTAAATAAATAAGTATATTTTCAATATACATAGGGGTATAGAAGCAATACGTACAATGAATTTATTTTGTATATTTTTATTTTTGTAATTTTATTTGCATTTTCTTGGATAAAATACAATATTTACAATTATCTACAAATGCAATATGCACAATATATATATATATATATATTTGAGGGCAGGGATACTGCACCCAGTGGTATAGGAAACTCCCTGCACCCACCCCATTTTCGCATATTTTTTTTTAATTTTTTTGAATTAAAAGTTGGGGGGATTTACTTAATATGTTGAGGGGAATAAGTGTTTCAAATTTCATGTAAAATAAACATTCCTAACATGTTCATCTAAAAGGGGTCGATTTCAGCAATTCTGAGACCGTTAAAATTTGGTAGTCTTGATGGAGATGATAGAAGTGTCGAATTAAGTTGAATTTGGAATGACAACATGTTGATACATAGTGATCTAAATTCCCCAAGGTTTCATTTCAAAAAAATCAAAAAATAATGAAAAATTAGGCCGGATGTAGAGAATTTCCTGCACCTGCCGGTGTAAGGTCCTTTTTCCCTATATATATTCACACAAAGTATAGGAACAATGTACAGTACACTCCAAAAAGCCACATTTTACATCTTAACTCCAATTTTAGAGAAACTGCTTTCATCTTAAAGCTTATTTTACCAGAGTATGATAAAAGTGAGTTTGCTTGGGTGATAAATAAAATAGAATAAAGAATAATATACATAATAATGGTGTATGTGCAATTTGTTACAAGATAAATGGAAATTAATGTTCTAAATTTTTCTATACTAAGCCTTATCTCCTCCCACTTTATTCCTTGCTGATTATGTCAGTTCTTGACCTTCTCTCGTGGTCAGAGTCAACATGTATTTATTGCATATATACATTTTCTTTATTTTTCTTTATTTTTCTTTATATCTTTATTTATTTATTTTAGGTTATAAATATTTATATTTACATAATATTTACAAAAGAATAGGAGGTAATAAAATCAAAGATTTATTAGTATTTACATGTGTTTAAGAAGGGATTTTAAGCTAAAATCAATGAACCAAGATGATGAAATGCATATTCATTATCCCCCCCTCATACTTGACCTTTGATATTCCCTTAGCAAATATTTATTAGAAGAATAAGCGACTAAAAAGAAAAGAAGAAAGGAAAAATAAAGAACTTAGAACAATTTTGATTTTTAATCTAATCTTCACAAAATCAGAGTATGGAGCTTGATCAGACCTTTGGATCGTTAGTTTGGCAGATCCTTATTGGGAAATGGAGTTAAAACCTAACATACTCTAAGTTCCACAAGACTCCTATTCAAGTGGCCTCAACAGTCCGGTTAGAACACATCCTCATTCGTAAATTCTGGTGACTATGAATCTTACGTGTATTGTGTATGTGAAATATAGATCTCCACATTAGAAATGACAAAGATCTGCCTTATCTTAGTAAGGTAACCCCCAATTCCCTTGTCTAGCTACTCTTTCCTTGAGAGCGAGGTATTTCCTTCTAGGTCTAGGTATGTGTTGTGTCTACAATCGGGGGGGGGGGGGGTAGAATGTTGGACATGCGGGCTCACAATGAGCCATTATGCAATAAATATTATTGCAAATATCATTCCCTGATCTGAAATGAAGAATAACTAATTTGCATAATAGGCCCTTAGTACAATTAGGGTAATGTACCATGGCCATCTTAATGATCATACAATTGTTGATTCAATTATTGAATCATAGAGGCTGGTGCTTGGATGAATATCTAGTTAGATTGAGGACTCATCAAACACCGTCAAATGATTATTAAGAGATGATCTCCAACATGAGTAGGAGATGACAATCCTTTGTCATAAGGCTGATATCTAACTGACATCTTGATGCAGATCCTCTGCATGGGAATAGAGATTCGGAGGTGTTAGATAAGTTAGGTCAAAGAGTTGACTTAATGAGATCGAGATAACCAAATTCCTGTATCATATGCTGTCACGATATAAGCACACATCCTCTGACCACAGACATATGTGTTACTATATGTCTAAGTATATACATTTGGCAGACCAATAGGTTGATGACCTAACCAAGGTCTATACATCGGCGCGCTGATGTGCATGCAAGGGCATATGAGTAATACGATCTCTCAAAGGGATCATACATGTTCATTGTTGATATGGAAGACATGAGCTCTCTCATGAGATATTGGGAAGAATCAAATTCCGTGCACAGTCGTCTCGCTTTCGAAGCTTGACTGAATTTGTAGGTTTGATATATGCTTTTGGAAAGTATATGATCAACACCTAGGTATGATATATGCTTTTGGAAAGTATATGATCGATAATGACTCCAAATAGTCGAATGAGAAACTTAATGATAAATCCCTGAAGTAGAAAGCGTAAAATTCTAAAACTTCGAGATTAATCCGTGTCTTCCGATATGCAGGATGTACAAGTATTGGGAATACTTGAGAGTGATGTTATCATAAATCATTGTATAACCATGACGTTTCCATTCCTAGGGAGTGATGAAACGGGTCTGGATTTTAGTGACTCCTCTCAGTAGAGAAGTGATCTAATCTTGGTCTAAGTGTTGGACAGTAATCTGAATGCGATTCAGATGCAATGAGAAGATTGGATCTATGGCCTTGATTTAATCAAGCATCTATGGGATGTCCGCAAGATCTGGATTTAAGATGTGATCTCAATATCCAATTCATTATACGTGGAATAATACAATCGTGTTGTCCTTATCTCCAAGAATCTACAGAGAAAGCGCATTATCCTTGAAAGAGTTCAGGATAATTTCATTATTGGTATATATATATATATGATAATTACATGTGATTTAATTATCATGAATAATATGAATTTGATTCATATTATACGTAGAGTTATCTAAGATAATTGAATGTGATTTGATTATCAAAGATGTAAATAATGTGAATGTGATTCATATTATTTGGGCACATGAGAATAGAGATCCAAGATGATTAAATGTGATTTAATTATCATGGATATTGAATAATGTGGATAAAACTATCCATATTGGTCATATATATTATAAATGTGATTTATAATATATAAGAGAGAGCTATTTGCAACTTACATTTGTTAATTAAAATGTTGATGTGAATTAGATTCACGTTGGACAATTAATTGAAAATGTAATTTACATTTTATCTTG
Source organism: Ottelia alismoides (assembly GCA_037367405.1). NCBI lineage: Eukaryota > Viridiplantae > Streptophyta > Magnoliopsida > Alismatales > Hydrocharitaceae > Ottelia > Ottelia alismoides. Next base: position 122,317 of record JAZKJV010006966.1, on the reverse strand, counting down.
GGTTGTTAATGTGATTCACAATTTCCAAATGGCAAGATTGCAATATTCACAAATAAATTACGAATTATTTTTGTAGAATAATTTACAACAAGTGTTGTTGTAAATCTTGGAGATTTCCATGGAATAATGTAATCTCATGAGATTACATGAGATTGCCACCAACTCCCATATTATGGAAGGAGGCAATCTTCATTTCATAAACTCCATCCTTGATTGATTTAATTTGGGATTAATTTGTATTGATTTTTCAATATATATTTAATCTAAATTAAATTAATTATTGTTGTATTTTTTACAACAAAATCTTGACCATTGAAAGAAACACAAATCAATCTCATCCATTGGATTTGTGGGCACATGGATTGGGATCCATGGACTCCCAAAATACTACATAAGAAGAGGCACCCCTTGCTCTTCAAAGTTACACAACAACAACAACAACCTCTCTCTCTCTCTCATTCTCTACACGTCCTCTCTCTCATTGTGGCCGTCCACTATGGAAGCCCTAGAGAGAGTCTCTATTGCCGCATCGTCGTCGTTATGTTGTCGGATTGTTTGTTCCTGGATCTCCGTCTCCTTCGACGTGCCTCGCTCGTGAAGAAGACATCATATCTCATGCAAGGAGATCTGGAGATTCGTCGCTTGTATCATCAACATGGATTGCGAAGAGCACACATTTCATCAATGCGCTCGCAAGCGTCTCCTCTGTCGTATCGAACTTGAGACACGAGGTCTCTTCGTTTAGAGACTCGATCACAACCACGCTTCAAGAGGTAATTATTATACTTGTTTGTAGTTTAGATGAAATGATCCGAGAAGTGTTCTTGGATCATGTGGTTTCATCGCATGATTGTTTTTTAAAATTCCGCTGCCTCGAGCGACTAGTGCATCTAGTCGCTCCCGATCGCATACGATGCGATCCTCACACTTCTGTAATGCGCTTAAGGATCTCACCATATCCTTCGTAGAAGAATAAGAAGAGAACTGGAGTGTGGACAGTGTAGCCACATCTCCTTGTGAAAGTCGGTCAGTGTAGCCAAGTCTCCACGAATATCTGCAGTCTTTCTGAAGCTGGACCAATGTGGTCAAATATATATATATATATATATATATATATATAACTTTGTTCTCTTTTTCTTTCTTTCTTTTTTTGGAATACATATTGCTTCTATTTGCATAGAGCTTATTGTTGCATTGCATAGATCTTATTGTGCCCCTACACATGTTTTGAGGTCTTAGAAAAATTATGCTAGCAGACCATCCCTCATCCGAAGCTTTATTTCAACCCACAGCTCCCATCTTTAGACATCGTTGCCGCTTGACTAGGTTGGGGCACACTGGCCAATCAAGATGTCTGTGTATTTTTCCATTCATACGTGTCTCTTGCCAGAAGATTCTAACCCCCACCACATCATCAGTGAAAAGTTACTTATAAAGTGCTTGTCCAAGTTAGGTCACTGTCTAAAATAATCATGCGTGTATACAAAATATTCTACTTAGACCAATCAAGATGTCATGCGAACATAGTCTTGTGGACTTCAAAGAATTATGTCGCTAAACCTGAAAAGTATCAACTACAACTCCTATAAGGTTCCTCTGAAATTAAGTGGATTAAGGTCTTAACCAAGCTCCATTCTTCGATTTTATTCCATACTAGTTTAGGCATCATTTTCATTATGAAAAATGCAAATGCAAATGCAATAAATATACATAAAATACATTTTTCAATGAGAAGAAAATAAAATAAAATACAAATCTTTTTGAAAGGTTTTCTGGAGAGCTTTGTAAATTTTTATGTATTTAAAATTTTCAATTTTTATAGGATTTTTAATAGAGAGAATTATACATATTTACAAGAATTTACAAGGATTTTTATTAGGGATGCAAATGGTTACAGATATATCCGTATCCGATCCGTCACTGTATCCGTTTTACATAGATTTTGACATCCATATCCGTATCCGTTTTAAAACGGATGCGGATATCGATATCGTTTTGATATCCGCAAACATCCGTATTCATATCCCTATATCTGTTTTCATATATAAATGTAGCCATAGATTTATTTTTAACCTTATATAACATAATTCTATACCTTCTTTTACCATATGTGTATAATTTTTATGATATAAACACATTTAGTAAAATTATATCATGTATTTTCCATCTAATTCGTATATACTTAAGTCGATTTTATAGAGTATTTCTAACCTTACTCGTACATGATTACTATCCGTTTTACATCCGTATCCATTTTTCAAGGATATGGTAAGATAGTTTTAATATCCGTCAATATCTGTATCCGCATCCGTATTCGTATTCAAAAACAGATAAGGATACGGTAATACCTATATCCATATCCGTATCCGTCCGTTTGCATCCCTAATTTTTATACAAATTAAAATACTTTTATACAAATATATATACACGTATATACACATTTTATACAAGATTTTAGAAAAAGAATATTGACAAATTTTACGCACAAATTTTACGATGAGAATTTTATCTACAAATGGATTTTATGAACATATTTTAATTAGGAATTTTATATACAAATTTATGCATGTTTTATAAAATGATTTTGTTAAAAGAATTTCACACACAAAGAATTTGACTCACATATTTACAAGGTGATTACAAGTTTTATTTGCAAACATTGTGTACAACTAGTATATACACACACCTTATGTACAAACAAGTTATTTATATACTAGTTGACAAAATAATTTACAAACCATTTTACAAAAAAATCACAAACAATTTTCAAAACCTTTACAAGATATTTTAAAAAATAAATTTACAAAACATTTTACAAAATTTTACAAAATATTTTTTGCAAGTACTTAAAGGTTTTCAAAAATAGTTTACAAACTTTAACAAATAAATTCTACAAAATTTTATTTACAAAGATTTTACAAACATTTTTACAATATAAATACTTTTGATACAAAATAATTTATAAACTTTTTATAAACAAAATAATTTTACAATAATTTACACACAAATAATTCTACAAAGGCTTTACAACAATTTTACAAAGAATTTTTACAAATATTTTACATAGCATTTGGACAAACATTTTTACAAAGATGTTTACAAAATTATTTTATAAAATATTTACAAAAGAATTTTTTAAAGAGTTTTTACAATCTTTTTGCAACTTATTTTTATTCCACTTTATTAACCATGTTATTAACAAACAAAAGCATGTGTTATGACTAAAGTATATATACAATATATATGTCACCCCCTATACTTAGCTCGTACTATGTCATCATAGTGACGAAGAAGCGACAAAGAAATACATAACTCGTGTTAGGTATATAAAAGTGAAAAGAATATATACAACAATGACTCAGATAAAGAATGAAAATAATAGAAGTCGGTGATCCCCCTATACTTCGGATCAAATAATCCTAAGTATAGAGTCTGTACAAGCGGCGAAGACCAAGGAAGAGAATATACAAACTCAACGACTCGACTTATCCTCTTCTATACTTAGGGTAAAAGATCCCCAAGTATAGAAAAAGAATATCAACAAGTTGAAGGACAAGCTAGGGAACATGTGAAATAAAAGGAAATAAAACGCGAAAGAACAACGAAAGGAACGACATCACTCGCCATATACTTAGGGTAAAGGATCCCTTAGTATAGGTAAAAACAAGAGTGATGAGACATAACGAAAAGAACAACTCAAATCATTCACCTCCCCTATACTCAGGATAGAGTGCATCCTAAGTATAACACACACACACACAAAAGAGGTGAATTAAAAAAACTGAAGAAGAAAGAATAAAAATAAAATAAAATATATATAAAAGAATATCATCTCATGTATCAGGCGCAGAAGATGTCAAAGGATGATCGTCTGATACCAAATGAATAGAATCAAATGCAGACAAGAATGTATCATGATCTAGATATGACTTTAGCAATTGTTCGTTCACAACAAATGGATGTGCGCCAAATGACAACCCAGATATGACAATGCTACCATTGTCACGCATAACTCTAACAATGAACATACATGACCATTTTCTTTTGAGTTTGCCAGGAAACAACTTCAATTTCGCGTCAAACAACCATACTTTCTGATCAGGGATGAAAGCCTTTCTCCTAATGTGTCTATCATACCAACGCTTGACTTTCTCCTTATACATGAGTGAGTTGTCATAAGCAAAATCTCGAGATTCCAACAATCTATTCAAATCCACTTTCCTACTATGTCCTGCTCTCTCATAGTCCAAAATACATACACAAAGTGCCCATAATGATTTGTGAATAAGTTCAACTAGCTACTGGCAAGGTTTTCCCTAAACCAATCTGTAGGGAGACATGCCCAATGGAAACTTGTACGCTGTCCGATAAGCCCATAGAACCGAGTCAAGCATATGAGACCAGATCTTCCTATTTAGATGTACAAGTTTACGAAGTATCATCTTGATCTCCCTATTTGAAATCTTGGCCAAGCCTCTAGTCTGTGGGTGGTAAGGAGATGCGACATGATGCTCAATGGCATACTCCTTAACTAACTTTCTAACCTCTCTATTGATGAAATATCTTCCCCCCCTCTGAAATGAGTATCTTGGGTATCCCGAACCACACAATAATGTTGTTCTTGAGAAAGGAACAAACCGTATGACTATCATTGACTCGAGTGGGGATAGCCTCCATCCAATGACTAACATAATCCACAACAAGTAGAATGTACTGAAATCCGTGACTGATAGGGAATGAGCCCATGAAGTTTGTGCCCCAAGCATCAAAAACATCTGAAATCTGCATATATCTCAGGGGCATGATATCTTTGGAATCGACGGTTCCTCCCATTCTCTGGTAATTAATATAATGTCTTACAAAATTTGTAGCATCCTTGAACAGAGTGGGCCACCATAGGCCACATTGAAGAACCTTTGTTGTTGTGCGCTTCACCAAATGATGCCCAACAACCTCCAATCTGCGACAATGCTCAAGCATACTGGTCTGTTCCTCATGAGGAATGCATCTCCACTAGATACAATCTGCACCCTCACGAAATAGGTAAGGATCCTCCCACTGGTAAAAATGAGTCTTTATCAGAAATCTGTCTACCTTAAGCTTGGGACAATCTTGTGGAACTTTCTTGGAGACGAGATAGTTCACAATATCAACGTACCATGGGAGTGAGGCAACGTACAAGATAGCCTTATCTAGAAAGGTCTTTAATATATGAAGTAGTAGTTGCTCAGGGGACTCTGCATCTGAAATCCGAGAAAGGTGATATGCCACAACATTTTTCACTCCAAATTTGTTTTGAATATCTAAATCAAACTCCTGGAGAAGAAGGATCCATCTGATACGACATGGTTTGGCATCCTTCTTTGCCTATAAGTACCGTATGTCATTATGATCCGTGTAGATAATAACTCTACAACCAAGCAAGTAGGAGCAGAACTTCTCTAAAGCAAACGCTGCTGCTAACATCTACTTCTCTATAACTCTGTAATTGTGCTGCACCTCATCCAGAGTCTTGCTAGCATAGTGTATGACAAATGGCATCACATCCCTTCTCTACCCTAAATAGCCCCAACTAAAAAATACGTGTCCGTCATAATCTCAAAGGGGGGAGACCCATTAGGTGGCCGAAGGATAGAATCTTTAGTAACCATATCTTTCATTTGATGGAATGCAAGGAGGACTTTCTCATCAATAATAAACCCACTCTCCTTGCATAGAAGCTCATTCAAAGGCATGGAGATCTTGATGAAGTCCTTTACGAATCGCCTATAAAATCCAACGCGAACAAGGAACAACCTCAACTACTTCAAATTCTACGATAGCTCCAGCTTGGAGATCACATCAATCTTAGCCAGGTCAACTTCCATACCATGTTTGGAGATGATGTGGCCCAATACAATTCCACTAGTCACCATAAAAGTGACTCTTCTCCCACGTGAGCATTAAGTTTACTTCACAATATCTCTGAAGTACTCGGTCTAAATAAGCAAGAAATGTGTCGAAAATATCCTCATAGACCGAGAAATCATCCATGAAGACCTCTAGAAAACTACCTGCCATGTCGTAAAAATAGCCAACATACACTATGAAATGTAGCGGGAGCAGTACACAATCCAAAGGGTATCCATCTAAAGGTATAAGTACTAAACAGACAAGTAAAAGTAGTCTTATCATGATCCTCATGAGTGATTACAACCTGGTTATATCCTGAGTACCCATCCAAGAAATAAAAGAACTCCTTCCCTGCCAACCTCTCATTAATCTGATCAATAAAGGGAAGTGGAAAGTGATCTTTCTTGGTGCTAAGTTCAGGCATCAGTAATCTACGCAGACACGCCATGAAGTGATACAAGTTGAAATCTCCTCACCATAGTCATTCATTACAATTGTAATAACACTAACTCCACATTCTTACTAACTTGCATCTGTGTTTAAATATTGTATATTTGTATATTATTTTAACCTAAAAATAAATAAATAAAGAAAGAAAGGAAAAATAATGAAAATAAAATAAAAAAGGAAGACTGTATATATGTAATAGATACAGGCTGACCCGAACCCCGAGAGAATGTCAAGACTTGATCTGATCGACCAGGAATAAAGTAGGGGGAGATAGGGTCCTCAATTAGAAAATCCAAAAAAAAATGTGTGCTGTGTATATTTGTATACTTCACTATTTTATTTGTACCTTAATTGACCTCAAATCAAATAACTTGCAAAATCAAAGTTTTAAATGAAAATGTGTTCTAATTAATAAAAATAATTGCACAATTAAATCGTGTACATGATAAAAGCAACCACACTTGGAAAAAGCCACTAAGCACTAATTGAAAGATTAATTCTGATTCCTAATGATCAAATTGAACCAATCTCACTTCCATTGGATTCTAAATTAAATTATCTTTAAAATGGCTGTATTTTTATAATTTTTAGAGTTACGAGTAAAAAGTTGGTTTTCGGAGGATGGTTTGTGCAATTTTCCCATGTATTTTGTACATATTGTATTTGTATATACTTGTAAATATTTTTTACTAATTATTTAAAATAAAAATAAAAATAAAAATAAAAATAAAAACATTTTACTTTTAAAACAAAAAACTAATTTGCTTATTTACCCATGTAGATAATGTCATATTTGTATATAACATATGTATATATTTAATTTTCTTAACCAACTTCCACACAAAAATAAAAAATTATTTTTTATTCAAATAAATAAAGTGACGAAAATTTAAAAAAAAATAGTTAATTTTGTAAATAGCTTTATCTCTCTTTATCTTTATCTCATTTCAATTTTCATCTCTCTTATCTCTTCAACCAAAAATTCAAATTTCATTCTCCATCTTTTCTATTTATATGGCTCCTTCTCCCTCATTCGAACTAGATCAATCTTTGGGAGATGATCCCGATCTCCGAGAGAAATTTTCGTCGAGAAAGGTTCCTAGTCTTCGAGCCATCCGGTGACAGCGCGTTGGCCTTGTCGAGGCGATCACAATCTTTTTCGCTCCTAAGGTGAGATCCGTCATTATTTTTCATTTTTTATCTAGGTTAATCGTAGTTTAAATTTCACAACTTCATTTCATCGTCATTTCATTTTTCTAGATCTTAAATTAAAAAAAAATCCATCATGATTTGATCCGTTTCGATCTTGATTTTTCATCCCACATTTTTTATCTCGACGCGTTCTTTTCTATCTTGCACGATCTATCAACTCCAACCACACACGGTGGTTGGAGAATCGGATTCGATCCTTTCACTTTCGTCAGATCCCCATTCATTTTTCGATTTGTAAATAAATAAAAAATATACAAAAAATATATTTGTTTTATTTTTCTTTAACATTTGTTTTGCATGATTACATTAAAAAACAAAAAAAAAATAAAAAAATAAAAAATAAATTTTCTATGTTATGTTTTTAATTTCCCTATTTCGGATTTACAAAAAAATAATTTTTATCACTGTTTACATTCAAAAGAAAAAATAATAAAAAAGAGGGGAACGATAGCCAGGAGCCGCCACCCCCTCATTCTTTGCCGCTTAGGCGGCCCCCTTCATCAACCTCAACCGCCGCCACCCTTCTCCTGGAACCGCGCTCAGACCACCTCCGTTCAGCCGCCTTCCTCCTACAGCACCGCCGTGCGTGCGCCATCATCCTTGAAGCACCTCCATCATCGGCCACAGGGGGCGTGTGTCGCCCCCTCGCATAACCTCCAGCCCTTGACCATCGCACTAGCCGTGCCTTCTGTCACCAGCCCTTGGCCGCAGCACCGCCGACGCCCTCCCTCATCACGTCCCCTATCAAGCGCCACCTCAGAAGGCCGCGCCTCCCTCCAACTCGTGCCACCACCTCGCCGCTGCCCTCCTCCGCACAGCACTCTCCCGCGGGCGGCCCCTCTCCATCAACCTCTCCCCATCCGCCAAAGCCGTAGTGCGCCCCGCCATAGCGTTGAGAGAAAAGGTGGGGCGACAACCCATCATGACCCATGTTGCTACTTGGAAACGGAGCAAAAAGAAGAAAGAAACCCTAAGCATTTTTTTTCGGGCAAATATCAATTACTCCCCCAGAGTTCTCAAAATTACAGAAAGGCCCCTGTTAGAATCAAGAATAAACTTGGGCAAATTACATCTGAGCCTCCAGAGATTTCACGAATTGCGTCAAAACCCCTGTGTCCAGCAACTCACGTGCATAAAACATTTCACCTGGGTAATTTCCACTTTTCATCCTCTATTTCACTTCTTTTATTTATTTAATGCAAAAATAAGACTTATTTACATTTTAGTCCATGTTATTCAGACTCTTTAATTTGCATGATTTTTCTACTGGAAATAAATGTTTTATTAGTCCAAAAATTCTAAAAAATTAACTTAGACTCATGTAGTGTGCATCTTCATTGTGTAAATTTTCATTTCATTTTATCTTTATTTAATATTATTAAAAAAATTTAAAAAATGCTATTTTTATCCTCCTGAAATTCTAAAATTCATAAAAATTTGAAAATAACTCCAAAAATTTCAAAAAAACAGGATAGTTTTATTTCATTGTTTGTTAATTTCTATGTAAATGTCACGCATTAACTCTTTAAAAAACCTAAAAAATTGAAAAATACTAAAAATCTTATAAAAATTATAAAAATTTCTACAAAAATCCAAAAAATTGTCATTTCACTTCCTTTTTGGAGATATTTGCATATAGTCTGTCATAAAAATAATTTCCAGGATTTTTGTGCACTTAAAATATTTTTAAGTTGCAAATTACTTCAGTTGTGCACTATTTCTCATTTTTATCATTGTTTGACTCTTAGAAAATACAAAAACATATGAAAGTTCTATAAAAATTCCCAAAAACATTTCAAAATCTTTAAACCAAAAATACTTTCTCTAGATTTTTCTGAGCATTTTTGGTATAATTGAAAATCACAAAAAGAATTGGTGTGCATATTTCTTATTTTGTGCATATTATTCTTGATTTATAAATAAAAAAATTTCAAAAAGTAAAATCACTAAAAATTTCAAATTCAGAAAATAAAACATACAAAATAAAAAAATTAAAAAATTAAAAAGAGAAAAATTCACAAAAACCAAGGATAGTTTGCCTTTGAGATTCCCTTTTTCTTTTAATTGATTTTTTGTCAATTAATTGAATAACCCTCGGGAATTGTAGCCTCCCTGAGTTCGACCATGTCCGCTATATAGGTAAATAAGTAGCAAAAATAATTTTTTTGTTTGTCAGAGGTATTTTTGGGGATATCGACGACATCCACACTTTCATATCCATAATTTCCGATCCTCGAAGATATCGTGAACAACAAAATGGCGCTGTTACCGGGGATATAAAAAATAAAAAATAAAAAATAAAAAACCCCAGTTTTCCCGTCTGAACAAAATGGCACTGTTGCCTGGGAGGCACGACGGGGTAGTTAGGTTTCTCTTTTGGCCTGCTATTCTTGGTTGTATAATTTTCCACATTTACTCCATTGTTCATATTTACTGTTTCATTTCATTTTTTCTCATATTTTATAATTGTATTTCTTACACATTCTCTTTTCTTTTTCTTGCAAGAGCCCGTGGAGCGAAGGAGGCGATCTTAGGAGAGCTGAAGCACCCAAGCGACGTGGAGGCGGCTTGGTTCTTCACCAAGCCGCAAGATAGCGTGAGAAGAAAAAAATTAAAGAGAGAGAGAGAGAGAGTTTTTCTTTTCTAGCATTTGAAATCTTGTAAATGGAAATTCATTTGTTGCGGGATCGGTTTCACCAAGTGCCAGTGCACTTGGGGGACCTCACCGATTTTGTTTTCATCGCCTTTATTTTTCTTTGTTTCCTGCGGATTTCGTGAGCTACCTCTTGATTGCTTTAATTAATTTGCTTGAGCTAGGTAATTAATTAGGTCCAAACACCATAAACAAGAATTTCTATACCTATAGAGTGAAGCGTAATTTGGACTTAGTCAAATTAACTTGTTCTTGCCCGTTAATAGAAGCTATCATCTAGAACGGTTCACTTGCATCATATAGGATAGTTTATTTAAATTCTACGCGGATCACTTGCATGTAGAGTGCTAGCGACAAGGTACGCATCTCTAACCTCTGCATGCATCATTGTTTTTAATCATGCATTGGCATTTCCGATCTCCTTCCTTATTTTCACTTACATAAGTTAAAAAGGAAATTGGACACTTGGTAGGCGATTCTTTGAAAATATTTTAACCAAGTGACACCTGCCTAAAATATGAGACTGCTAAGGAAAACTCGACCCTCAAAAAATATACAAGGGAAAATCATTGTTTTGGAGAGAGTAACCCCCTCATTGTTTGGTTTGTATGTAGCGAGAGAGCGACCCGCACACTAGGATAGAGCCACACCCGAACTCTTTTCATACTACTATCTTGGGTTAGTCGTTCTCCAGTGAGGATCTCTCCGGTAACCGGTAAAGCAGCCCGTGACATCCTTAACAGATTGAATTGATCGGGTAGCCATTAAACGGTCCGCAATTCATACTGGCTGGGAAAGATCTAACTTTGGGATTGGGCCAGTCTCCTGAGAGCATTGGGTTCCCAACAGCTCGCTTTAACTGCTCTGATAGATTGTATTCTCACCAAACTCTAAAATTGACAAGATAATTGACCGATCCTTCACGGTCTTCACTTTGAGTTGAGTTGGTGAACTGGGGGTTTGTATTATGTTTGATTGCTTGTGTACATACTCGATCCTTCTGTGCATTTGCGCCTTTTTATCCATATCTTTTGACTTGTCCCTCGTGCTCTCCCAATCCTCGTCTTTTATTTCGGAGATGGCCGACTGGAGTTATTTTTATCCGATCTTCACGGACTTCTTACACTCTCCATACGATCCACCTTCCCTTTTCCAAGAGAATTTTCCTCCTGATTTTTGTGCATATCCGCCTAACCCATTATTTCAGGAATCGGATGATGATTTTCACCCACCCTTATTCAACCCACACGATCCTGGGATTTTGGAGACACCTTTCATGATTTCCACACTTGAGACACTGAACCAGATGATGGAGCATATGAATTCGAGGATTAGCAATCTATTTAACATAAATACGAGCCAAAACATTGCTCCACTATTTGAGGATATGGATTCACTTGAGGATAATCATGAGAGCTCACAATCCCCAAAATACAAAAAATGAGAAAAATTTAAAAATCCAAAAAGATTCCGCGAGACACATTATTGATTGGTTTTGTGAGGAGAGGACCCAAATGCCCGATCATTTACCCACACATCTATTCACATCATGTCCCAACCTTGACCTTGAGGATGCCACTATACAGACTGCTCTCGACAATCCTCGTGTATTTGTTGATTCCGATCTCCTCCCTTGTATGGAGGAGGTCCAAAAATTCAAAAAAAAAATATTGACTGAACCCAAAGTGGTGGCCACCCTTCATGAGATCATTGAAGCCCCACTTCAACATGCCATGACAGATTTATCTACTCCTCAACATAAGAAGAGAAAGCGAAGGAGAAGATCTGAGTGTCACAGCTTGACCATGGCCACTGCCTACGCCATCTCTCACCGTCTGTATTTTAAGAAAGGGAACACTGCCACACCTCTTGTGAGTTGCTCCATATCTGACTATTCTTGTGATAACACTCTCCTTGACGGCAGTTCGTCAATTAATATAATATCCTTCTCTATGGTACAATCTCTTCATCTTGGGCCACTCAATAAAACCAGGATGATAGTTCAATTTGCTGATGGATCCATCTAAGGACGAAGGGTATTCTCGAAAACGCTGTTATTCTTATTCTGGGCATGAATTTCAGTTCAAATTTTATTGTAATGCCCATGGAGACCTCCACCCTTGTGGAGCACCCTCCCATCATCATGGGACGGCCTTTCCTCGCCTCTGTGGGAGCCGTTATTGATTTTCGTTCATGAGAGATTCGCTTTCGTTCTAATGTAGGGAGGGATGTGTTGATCACTACACCCACTACTGACCAGAAACCTGCATCTTATGAGAGTGTGCCCGTGTTAGTCAACCCCAAGGAATATGACCTCGATGATAATATCAGAGATTCTTGTTATATGTTGGATGATAATGAAACTCAGGAATTCCTCTTCAAGGAGGAAGACTTGGAAAGCATAGACCCTGGAGTTCCCCCCTTCTGGTATGTGGCGATGCATTGATGATATTCGTGGGATTTACACGATAAACACCCTAGAGCGGAAGGCAGATTCTGAGACTAGACAGGACAGATATGATTTGACTACTTTCACTGATGAGTCCGTTCCTATTCACCCTGGATTAGATGAGATCGATCAGGCCAAATTTGATTTGATTGCTTTTATAAAGGAATTTGGGCCTTTTGATAAAGATGATGATCCGGTAGAGGCTCGCCAGGCTGAAATTGATCTTACTTTTTCTGATAATGATTTCGAGCCATTATACTTTGATGTTTGCGAGACTTCCCAGGCAGGACATGACCACACTACTTCCAATAACCGGTTTAGGCCTGCACAATCTGAAACTGCTGAGGATACATTCTTGGTCGATCCTACTCAGTTTATTTCTAATGATGATCCCAATATCGACCTACACCTTGTCAAATCCATACCTCAGCGGTCCCGCAAGAAGTTTCGCTTTCGACCTTCTTGACCTTTGTACATCCACTCCTCTTGTATATCCTTTCATTTTACTCTTTCTTCTCCCGGTTTATCATTCACCCCATTTCCGTGTGTGTATATATGCTATACTTAGGATGCGCTTTATCCTAAGTATAGGGGGGTGAATGATTTGTGTTGTTCATATTTGTCCTGTTCATTACTCTTGTTGTTGCCTATACTTAGGGATACTCTACCCTAAGTATGCGGGGGGGGGGGGGTGATGCTGTTCATATCGTGTCTTTTTATTTTTGAGTATGTACATTCTCTTCATCGGTTTTCCCCTTTTGTACACTGTACTATACTTAGGATTACTTAATCCTAAGTATATGGAGGGGGGGATCACCAACTTTTCTTCTTTTTATTTTTTCTTTGAGTCGTTGTAGCATAGGAGTCTTTTCACCTTTTTATACTTAGCACGAGTTATGTCTTCCTTTTTCGCTCTCTGATCACTATGAGGACATAGTTCGAGCTAAGTATAGGGGGGTGTCGTATATATTGTATATATACTTTAGACATAACTCGTACTTTTAAATATGTTTATTTGGGGGGATATGTTTATAATTTTATAAAATCCACATGTGTAAAACAACCAAACAAAAAACAACAAAAAAACAAAAAAACCCAACCAAAAAAAAATAAAAATAAAAAAACAAACAAACAAAAAAAACGTCATAAAAAATTTCTTGTATATTTCTTATATATATTTTACTAACCCTTTTTCCTTTTTAAAAAAAATACAAAACCAAAAATCTATAAAAACTTGCGTAATTCAAAAAAACCCCTTTTCTTTTACATCTGCAATTTTCTCCAAAAATCCATAAAAAGTTAAAAATTAGAAAATTGTTTTAAAAAATGTTCTTTTCTCATGTGCACCATTTTTTTCAAAAAAAAATTCTTTGCATTGTTCATATTTTCATGAATTTTCATGTGCATTTTTCAGGATAGTATTGACATTTAAACTATGTCTGGAATAAAATTGAAGAATGGAGCTTAGTTGGGCCTTAATCCACTTAATTCCAGAGGAACCTTATAAGTAATGGAGTTAAAACTTGTCAGGTCCTAGTGACTTAATTCTTTGAGTCCATAAGACTATGTTCACATGTCATCTCGATTAGTCTAAGTAGAACATTTAACAACACACGCATGATTCTTTCGTACCGTGGCTTATCTTGCACAAGCATTCTACACGTAGCTCTTCATGGATGAGGTAGTGAGGAGGCATAATTTTTTGGCTTGGGGTAGCATACGAGGGTAGTACATCTAGGCAGAATCTCTCGTCTTCCTCTAGGGAAGGAAGTGCGTCTCAACCTGGTCTAGCGATGTTGAGGTCTAAAGACAGGATGTTGTGGGGTTGCAATAATGCTTCAAAAGAGGGATAGTCTACTGGCTCAAGAGGAAAAACTCCTTATGTACATGCTGCACCTTGTGTATGCTTTCAAAAAAAATGGAAAAAATGCAAAATCTCCAAAAGTGGACAGGCCTGATTGAAAAGTAAAATGCCTGCCGGAGTGTATATACAAGGATTAAAAAAATACAATAAGAGCTTCAAAGACAAATTTTTGTATGCTTGCAACGGATGACTTGGCTACACTGGTCATGCATCCAAGGATAGGTAGCTACATTGGTTAGCGTCCATTCTTTTCTCCATCCCCTCTTCTTGAGCTGGTTGTACTTGAACTTAGAAGGGAATATCTCCGCTCCTCGAGGAAAGAGTTGCAAGACCGGGGAACTAGAGTTACCTTGTTGAGGGAGGCTATTTCTTTGCTACTTTTGAGATGGGGAGCTATACCTCACTTACACCGTACTAGTAAAGATTCATAGTCATAAGAATTGGTGTATGTAGACTTGTTCTGACCTGACTGTTGAGGAGACCTGAATAGGAGTCCTGTGGAACTTAGAGTCTGTTAGGTCTTAAATCCATCTCCCATTAAGGTTCCGACACATTAATAATCCAAAGGTCTGATAGAGCTCCAAACTACAATTTTATGAAGAAAAGTTTAATACTCAATATTGTCCTACTTTCTTTATTTTCCCTTTCTTTTTCTTTTTTTTTCACTTATTCTTTCAAATAAGTGTTTGCTAAGGGACTAGCAAAGGTAAAGCATAGGGGGATGATAAATCTACGATTCATCATCTTTATTCATTTATTTTAGCTTAAAATCCCTTATAAAACACTTGTATATAACACTAACTTCACATTCTTACTAACTTGCATCTGTGTGTAAATATTGTATATTTATATATTATTTTAACCTAAAATAAATAAATAAAGAAAGAAAGGAAAAATAAAGAAAATAAAATAAAAAGGAAGACTGTATATATGTAATAGATACAGGCTGATCCGAAACCCGAGAGAAGGTCAAGACTTGACCTGATTGACCAGGAATAAAGTAGGGGGAGATAGGTGAAACGTCTCCCACTACCCTTGTTAATTCGATCAAATTAATTGTCAAATTAATTAATAACGTTCGTTGCAGTCGGATAATGAGAGCAGATCAAAAACCACTTTTAATTAAAGAAGTTAATCTCGAGCGGCAATTTTTTTTACTTGGGCAAGCCCAAGGTCAAACTCAGGGAGGCAACTGTCTCCTTATGTAAATTTTTAGCAAAGTCAGAGGTTTGATTTTCAGAGAATTATTTTTTTGGTCTTTTTCGGGTTTTTTTATGCAAGACACATGCAAAGTCTAGCCAGTTTACAAGTTAACTCAGATAAGCAACCAAATCAAGTCCAAAAATTTTGAAACTTGGCCAGATGATGAAATGCAATGAAATTAAGGTTCTCTATTTTTTTGGAATTTTCCGACACTAAATAAAATTACCGTGAATTAAAAATGAATGCAAGGTGATTTTGACAAAATTACTTTTAATAAATATCAAATCACAATATTTTTAGAAGTAAAAATTATCCTAGATAGATCTGAGGGTGAGGAATCCATGAAAATTATTAAATCTAAATTTTGATGTGAAATGAACCTATTAAAAATTAATTAATAAAATCCCTAAATGAATTATTTAGGCTCAGGATGCGTGCAATTGAGATGAAATTTTTATGCAATGTAAACCTAATTATCCTAGATCTAATGTGATTTTTTGGGGGATTTTTGGAGTCACAGAGAAATTACTATCAATTAAGAGGCATATTTGAGGTTTTTATATTTGTAACACTCGGATTTGAAACCGAATCCGACTCAATTTGGTCTGGTCCATATGATCCGACAAAACTATCAATTGATATTAAATAACCTAAATCGATCCATAGATCGTAAATCAATTTCGTTTGGGTACAATCATCCAAAAATCAATTTCATTGTAGTTCGTGTCATTGGAAAAGTCATGACGCGATCCGAATCATAAAATAATATGATACCATCACAAACTTTGTTTCCATAAATCGAAAAATATTGCAAAATTGAACCAATTAATTAATAGAAAAATACTCTGATATTACAAAAATATGCCAAATATCACATAATGAAGAGGACAATGTAAGCTACACAATGCAATTTTCTAAACTAAAAAATGAATTAAGATGAATGCTAAATATGCGTGCAAAGACAGGGGTGTAAATGCAATTACAGGAATTAAAATTGATAAAAATAAAATGTGCTGACAGGGACCAATATGCAATTACCTATAATGCTGAGGGGGTGGATGCAATTTCTCCACATAATACGTGCTCCTCACATGGGGTCTCCTGGCAGGGACTGAAATGTAATTCTGGAAACCTTCAGGAGCCTCAATGCAAATAACCCTGGATGCACGTGCAGATCACACGGGGGTCCCATGCTCGGTGGTCTTCGGAGGCTCGGAGCGAGGCTCGGGTGGCTCTGGAGGTTCGGATCTGGCTCAGAATAGCTTCGGGGATCCGAGCCTAGTGGTCGGGGAAAAGGCTCGGATCGGGCGACGTAGCCTGATCTGGACCATGGGATCAAAGAGGAACCAACGGTGAGGAACTGTTGGCACGTAGCGTGTTCGGGTCCGTTAGATTAAGATCAATCCAATGGTGACGGGCCGCTCCTGAGGCGAGGACGTGGTCGATCAGTGACCCTTGGATCTAGATTGATCAAATGACACCTGGAGCGGGCAAGGGCGATGTCGTGGCGCGATCTGGACGCGTAGGATCCGCCCGATCCTATGGCTGCGGGGCATGGCGACGTGGAGGGCTTCTGACCGTTCGATCAAGGGGATCGAACGGCTGCTGGCTGTCGTCCCCAACGGTCCTCCGCCTCCTGCGGCGGAGAAGATTGGGCTTCAGCGAAGCTGTCCTAGCTCCGCCTCGTCCTCCTGTCTTCGGTGAAGGATGCTGGAGGGTCTGGCGTAGCTTGGAAGGTTCGTGGAGGGGTGGCGGAGCGTCCAGTGGTCTCAGGAGTGGAGGAGAGGCTCTGGAATGCGGTGGCGGAGGAGCTCAGAAGCAGCTCCGACGAGCCTCTGACCGATCGAAATAGAAGTACCTGCAGGGGGGGTTGGAAGATAGCCGAAGCGTGCGTGGTGTCCATCGAGTGGTCGGGAGTGGAATACGAGGCCTGTGAAACAGTGATGGTGTACGGTGATCGTGCTCCGCCAAGGTGGCGGAGCTGGCGTCGATGAGAAATGGAGTACGTCGTCAGAAGGAACGGAGGGGCTCGCAAAGATCAGAGCTCTTTTGCGGAGCTCGGGGAATGGTTGGCAGAGCGAGACGATGCTTGTGGACGGCGAATAAAATCGGAGAAGATGAAGAAAAATTAAGAAGAAGATCAGAGGAGAAATGGAGGGATCTACCTGGGATCAGAAGCTCGGAGGGAGCTTCCAGGTTGTCGCTCGAAGGCCGTTAGGAGTCTTGAGCTCATGCAGCGCCTTGGAGGAGCTGCGACACAGTGGTGGTGGGCCGTGGATCTCGCCGGAGGTGTTCTCGGTCTTCGCTCGACCTAAGGACAAATTGTTGTCACCAATCTGAAGGTGGGAGCTCAGAGACACTCTCCGTGGGGGCGGATGGGGGTGAAAGTGGCCGGAGGCGAATGATTTATATGATGAAGGTGACGGCGTGGATGGCGAGGAGGTGGTCTTCGCAGGTGTCGTGGAGCGTGGTTGAGGGTCGTCATGGAGATTGAGGGAGTTGGCTAAGATGAGGGACGAGTGGGCAATATCGTGGTGGTGTCAGGTGGCTAAAGATGATCAGTATGGTGCCCGAAATAGATAGGGAGAAGCCCCCTTGCGCACGGTGGAAGACGTGGGCCCGTGCGGAGGTCGACGACGACCTGGTGACCGTTGGATCTCATGATCCGACGGCTATGAAGCGGGCGGTAGCGAATGGCGCAGATTAGGTCGCTGGGATGAGATCGATGGGCGAGAGGCGTGCCACGTGGCAGACGCAAGGTGAGGCACTAACGGAGGGCCCAGATCACAGATGGCGAGAGATCGGAGGGTTGAGATCGCAACAGGAGTATGCGGTAGAGATCTGAGCTCCAGACGAGGATCGAACGGTGCACGAAGTGACACTTGGTGGATTCTGGCTGAAGCGCTAGCAGGCAGTGAAGATGCGATCCAGGGATTGATCCGACGGTGTGGGATTAAGGCGTACGTAGAAGTCACTGGGCCGTTAGATCTAGATTGAGATCCAACGGTCAGGGATGCGGGCGGACTGGTCAAAGGGAGTGGGCCGCATGGCGCAATCAAAAGCGCCACATGGCCAGCTCTGAGTGGCTGAGAAGAAAAATAAAATTAGAGGGAGAAGGAGGCCGAATTTGGAAAAACTCAAAACATGAAAGTTGTAGATCTCGATGATATCTACAAGTTTCATGTTGACCAAAAACGGAGATGAGGTTGAATGTGATACAAAAATATAAGAATACAAATATACATATGTATAGTATACAAGGAGGCCCAAAAACCCAAGTTTTGCCTACGAGCTCCGACTTGAATGAAATTAGTCTCATTTTAAAGGTCTCTGGATTTGTATTAATCTGAAGGTGAGTAGACCTAATTCGGATTTTTAAGAGAGAGATATGGGCATTCTAAGGTTCAGGAGGTTTGGGGCTTTATTGGGTATTTTTACAAAAGAGGAACTCTGGCCTTCTTCCCTATATTATTAACTAATGGTGTACACACTATAAGGAAGGTGTTATTTTATTTTGGAGGGGATAAAATACAAGTAAATAGGTGGATATTTTACAAGTGGATTTTACACATGAAATGGCTTCTTATGCAATTATGAATGCTAAGATGCATATCTTGTGGATTGATGCATGAATGCTATTTATGCAAGATAAAGGGAAATATGAAGCTAAATACCCAGGGACAAAGCTCTATTTTCAACTTCAAGAGTGATGAATCATAGATTCATCAACCCCCTATCCTTAAACCTTGCTCGTCCCTGAGCAACTAAAATGAAGTGCAAAAGTGAAATGATTTTGGGTTCCATACCAAGGTCATGAACAAAAGTTGAAAAGGGAGCTTGACTCAACCTTTGGATTAATTGTGTGGTGGAACCTCATTGGGATCTGAACTTAAGACCTAACAGACTTCAAGTTTCACAAGTATTCTATTCAAGACGCCTCATCAGTCAGGTCAGGACAAATCCTCAAACGCAAATTTCTGATGACTATGATTCTTACTTGTAATGTGTAAGTGAGATATAGCTCTCCACATCAGAAATGGCTCAGAAACAACCTCCTCTAGTAAGGTATCTCAAATAACCTTGGTCCAGTAACTCTTTCCTCGAGGAGCCGGGTATTCCCTTCTAAGTTCAAGTGCGACCAACTCAAGAGGAGGATGTAGAGAAAAGAATGAACGGTAGCCAGTGTAGCTACCTATCCTGGGATGCCTGACTAGTGTAGCCAAGTCATCCAGCTGCATTTCTTTGTAATATACATACTCCGACAGGTATTTTATTTTCACTTGGACCTGTCCGATTTTTCTGGAGTTTTTGCTTTTTTTTCGAACTATATACAAAGTGCAACATGTACATCAGGAGTTTTTCCTCTTGAGCTAGTAGACTATCCCTCTTTTGAAGCATTATTGCAACCCACAGCATCTCGTCCTTAGATGTCAACAACACCAGACTAGGTTGAGATGCACTACCCTCCCTAGAGGAGGACGGATGTTTCCACCCGTGTGCTACTCCAACCTAAAGGATTCTACCTCCTTACTACCTCATCAATGAAGAGCTACGTGCATTGTGCTTGTCCAAGTTAGGTCAATGTTTATAAGAATCATGCGTATGCACGAGATATTCTACTTAGACTGATCAAGATGACATGTGAACATAGACTTGCGGACTCAAAGAATTAAGTCACTTGACCTGAGAAATCTTAACTCCAGTTCCTATAAGGTTCATCTGAAATTAGGTGGATTAAGGTCAAATCAAGTCCGTCCTCAATATCTACTCATAACTTGGTTCAGAACCCACTAGCTTTTCACCTTGCATATGCAAGATATGCGGATGAGATGCATATGACATGCTATGAAATGCAAGTCTCTTTTTCTTTTTTTTCTGATGTAGAGATGATATGCAAGAGTAAATAAGAAGCCTTTGAATTTTTCACATTTTTTTTCAATTATTTAGTATAGCTCCTATGTTAAACAATGTACAAGAGTATTATACAGCTTATACAAGTGTATTTTACAAAAAAATTTCTCCAATTTTACCCAGCCCGTAATTATTGTGAAATATATACAAAGATACGTGAAAGTACGAGCTATGGGTAAAGTATATATGTAATATATGCACACCCCCTATACTTAACGTGTGCTATGTCCTCAGAGCATGAAAAGCAAGGAAAAAGACATAGCTCGTGCTAAGCGTAAGAGAGCCAAAGAGAACGAAAAATGTAAAGAAGTCGTCCTGCCCCCCTATACTTAGGCTCTGACAGCCTAAGTGTAGAAGAAGAACAAGAATGGGGCGGACGAGGTCAAGAGGAGAAATGGATGAATATACAATGCAGGCATCGTTTCCCCTATACTTAGGCTCAGGCCATCCTAAGTATAGGACGGAAGTGAGTATGAGGACCAATGTGATCTGGAGGATGTACAAAGACCCGACTTAAGTGGATCATCCCCCCTATACTTAGGATCTAGTCATCCTAAGTATAGTCCAAGATGGTGATCAATGAATCTGGGGTGAGTTACTAGAGTCACGAGGGAGAAAGGACATAATTTACAGGAATGATGGTATATAAAAGTGAGTCGATCTGAATCTTTCAAGATGCTGCTGATGGCTAGAGCTCACTGCTGCAAGGTCTCTTGCATGGCTCGAGGTGTATCTGCTGAATCTATCTCACGCATGTATACAATCTCCTCAACATGGACTAGCTGCTCATTGGAATCGACGAAGTGTTTCAATAGTTGTCCATTCACTAGGAATGTTGGTGCGTCATCTGCGAGATCTGAGCCGTACGTGCGACAAATGGGCCTGTCCACTTGGACTTCAACTTGCCTTGGAAGATCTTTAGCCTAGCATTAAACAACCATACCTTCTGTCCAGGTACAAAGGTCTTTCGTCTGATATATCTATCGTGCCAACGCTTAACCTTGTCCTTTTACACCAAACTGTTGTCATATGCGTGGTTTTTGACTTCCACAAGCTCATTCAGATCCATATCTCTCTGCTTCTGCCCAAGGTGCGTGTTCCAATTGACCTTCTTGATTGCCCATTCTGATTTATGCACTAGTTTTGCGGGCAAATGGCACGGCTTTCCGAATACCATTCGGAATGGGGAGGTTCCTAACGGTATCTTGTAAGCTGTCCTATACGACCATAGGACTTGATCCAAGATCTGAGACCAGTCCTTCCTGTCTGGGCAGATAAGCTTTTGCAATATAGTCTTGACCTCCCTATTCGACACCTCAGCCATACCATTAGTCTGTGGTTGGTAAGGACTAACGATACAGTGTTCGATACCGTAGTCCTTCAAGAGTTTCTTCACCTCTCAGTTTACAAAGTGGCTACCCCCATCTGATATCATCATTTTGGGGATCCCGAACCTAGAGATGATATGCTCTCTGATGAATTTACAGACAGTCGTGCTGTCTGCGGCTCAGGTCGGGATAGCCTCCACCCACCTGGATAGGTAATCTACCGTGAGAAGGATATATTCGAACCCGTGGCTAACAGGGAATGGGACCATGAAATCGATGCCCCAGGCGTCAAAGACATCACAAATGATGACATGCTGCATCGACATCTCATCCTTGGAACCAACAGTTCCTCCCATTCTCTGGCATACTGGACATGACTTCATAAAGGTGATGGCATCATGAAACAGAGTCGGCCAGTAAAAGCCACATTGAAGTACCTTCCATGCGGTCCTCTTCCCGGAGTGGTGTCCTCCTGCCTCCAAGCTGTGGCATAAAAAAAGGACACCCTGGTATTCCTCCTGAGGAATACACAGTCTCCAGACACAATCCGGTCCTTCAAAGAAAAGGATCGGATCCTCCCAATGGTAGTGTCTAGCATCCGACTTCAGTCAGTCGATGTGGCTCTTGGGCCAACCCTCGGAAACCTTCTCGGAGACAAGATAGTTCACGATGTTAGCATACCATGGGAGTGAGTCGACAACAAAAATCGACTCGTCAGGGAAGGAGTCTCGAATAGGTGAATCCTCAGAAATATTAAGATCTTCGAGACGAGAGATATGATCGACTACTATGTTCTTCTTTCCAGGTTTATCACGGATATCCAAATCAAACGCCTGGATAAGCAAAATCCACTGAAGAAGATGTGCCTTTAGGGGTGCACATGGATCGGATAAAATCCGTAATCCGATCCAATCCGTTGTCATTGGATTGGATCGGTTTGGATTTATAAGTTTAATGGATCGGATCGGATTGGAATTTTACAAATCCGTTCATTTATGGATTGGATCGGATTATTGTCAAGATCCAATCCGATCCAATCCGTTAATCCGTTAATAAATAATAATATATGCTGCTTTATTTATTCTCAATAAAGCATATTATATATTACACTTTATTTGAAAGCTATGTGTAAATATCCAAGTTAGTCTCTTTATAACTTAAACCTATTCCAATTCAAGTTTTACTACACACAACTTGCTGGAAAACCCTTTATCTCACCCTATTAGTTGGTTTAGAAAAAGGTAATATCTACCAGCAATGTCCTTTAGGCCCTTCCAATTTCTCAAACGAAACAAACTTCTAAAAATAATAATACATAAACCTAAACCCACTCGGGACCCATTACAAACAAAACACTCACCTGTGCCACACACAACTCCACCCTCAGGTGCACACATATCTCCACCGGATGTTGTCCTTGTCCTAGTTGTGCGCATGCGCAACCAGGTCTTCCTTGCGCATTCGTAGTTATCTAGTTGTAGTTCCTATTTGATATATACAAACTTGCAATTTTATTCAAAGTCAATATGATTCTTTTATGATTTCTACGGATCACAAGTATGTTATTTTTATTTAGTTATACAATAATTGGTTGTAATAAATTCATAACAAGCATATATGTTTTTGCTTTTTAAAAAAAAGTCAAATTGCTTTCCAAAAATTAATTATTCTTTTCTTTACATTTATACATGATATCAAATTTAGAACCATGATTCGAACGTCGAGTTCGACTATGCTACAAACTTAATCATAGATTAGGTGAGCATTAAAAATCCGAACCAATCCGATCCAATCCGTAATCCGGTGGATTGGATTGGATTAAATTTGCATGTTTAATGGATTGGATTGGACTGGAAAAATAAAAAATCCGTTATGTGTGGATTGGACATGGATTAAGCCAAAATCCGATCCAATCCAATCCATGTGCACCCCTATGTGCCTTTGCGTCCTTCTTCTCCATAAAGTATCGTATCGTCGTGTAATATGTGAACACAATTACCTTGGATCCAATTAAGTGAGATCTGAACTTGTCCAAGGCAAACACTACCGCAAGCATCTCCTTTTCCGTAACTGTATAGTTACACTGAGTGGTATCAAGCACTTTGCTTGCGTAGTGGATTGCAAACGGGACGCCATCCCTTCTCTGTCCTAACACAACCCCAACAACAAAGTCTGAGGCATCCGTCATGATCTCAAAAGGTAGAGACCAATCTGGGGCTTGTAGGATTGGGGCGTCCATGTTCATTCCTTGCAATAGCTTAAAGGCCTAAAGACATTTGTGATCAACAACGAAATCCATGTATTTGCCTAAAAGCTCAGTTAACGGTCGAGCAATCTTAGAAAAATCCTTGATGAATCTCCGATAGAATCTGACATGCCCGAGGAACGACCGTAACTACTTGACGTTGGTTGGTGGCTGGAGTCGTCTGATCACATCCACCTTGGCAGGGTCAACCTCCATTCCTCTCTTACAGATGATGTGCCCCAACACAATGCCCTCCGTCACCATGAAGTGACTTTTCTCCCAGGAGAGCACCAGATTAACCTCACAACAGCGTTTGAGGACTCGGTCCAGATTCCTAAGACAGGAATCGAATGAATCTCCGTGGACCGAGAAGTCGTCCATGAAGACTTACAGGAATTCACCGACCATTTCGGTGAATACAGCAATCATGCACCTTTGAAAAGTACCCGGAGCATTGCATAACCCAAAAGGCATGCGCCTGAAAGCATAGGTACCAAAAGGGCATGTGAATGTGGTCTTTTCCTGATCCTCCGGAGCTATGGCTACTTGATTAGCCTAAGAACCCATCCAAGAAACAGAAGAACTCTTTCCCCGCTAGTCTCTCTAGGATCTGATCAATGAATGGTAGGGGAAAATGATCCTTCTTCGTCGCGGCATTCAGGCATCTGTAATCTACACAGACGTGCCACGACGTGGGCACCCGCGTCACGATCTCCTCTCCATCCTCGTTGGTGGTCGTCTGAATTCCTAGCTTTTTCGAGACCACATGGATCGAGGCCACCCATTTAGAGTCGGAGATGGGATAAATGAAACCCGCGTTGCACCATTTCTCTATCTCCTTCTTTACTACCTCTCGTAAATTTGGATTCAAACGATGTTGGAATTCACGAGAGGGTTTGGCTTCATTCTCCAAGTAGATATGGTGCGAACACAATGCGAGATTTATCCCATGGAGATCGGAAATGCTCCAGCTGAAGGATATTGAGAATCCTCAAGCGCATCACAGAAGTGTGACGATCGTATCTCATACGATCGGGGCGACTAGTCGCACTAGTCGCGAGATGCAGCGGAATTTAAAAGTTTCTATAAACGATGAAACCACATGATCACAAGAACATTTCTTGGATCATTTCATCAAACCACAAAGGGTTTGGAATACCTCTCGAAGCGTGGTTGCGATCACAAGATCTCTAAAGCAAGAGATCCTCCTGTCTCAAGTCTGATCCACGGAGACAGCACTTGCGGGCGCGATGATGAGACGCGTGACTCCCGCAATCCTCGATGAAGATCCAAGCCTCGAATCTCCTAATTTCGTCCAACGAAATCCGTCATCTTCCTCTAGAGCAAGCATCCCCAAAGAAGAAGGAGATCCTCGAGTAGTCGACGGCGAAGGTGAGAACTTCTCTCTTTCTCAACAAAGGTGGTCGGCCACCTTAGAGAGAGGGAGAGAGAGAATGAGAATGAGAGAGAGAGAGAGAGAGTAGAATAGGCGTCTACTTGATGTACTCCTCAAGGGCTAAGGTTGCCCTTCCTTATATACTAGTTTGGGATCCACTGGATCTCAATCCATGGCTCATATGGATCCAACAACTATTGTCATCCAAGAGCCATCCAACGGCTATGATTATTGTTGGTTAAAACCAACAACATTGATTTATATTAAATTAAATATATGTTGAATCATTATCAACACAATTTAATTCACATAAATTAATTATTAAGAGATAATATGATAACAAAAAAAGAGAGGCAACAAACCACCCTAAAATATAGGGGGTGTCACCTATGACTAAGTCATAGGTGACGCCACCTTTTTTTGGTGATATTTTTGTCTCCTTTTATTTTATCTTATTATTTCTTAATTAATTGCAATAACTATTATTGCAATAATATCCACCAAATTAATTCCAAATTAATTTATGAATATTTCAATCACGCCATTGAAAAATATGTGAATCATATTAACATCCCAAACTAATTTGTAAATTACATTTCCAATTAATTAACTAATGTAGATGTAATCCACATTAATAATTAACAAATGTTATTTACAATTTTTCTCTCTCTCTCTGATATATTATAAATCCCATTTATAATATACACAGATATTCTGGATATCACTATTCACGATCTGCTTATCCTTGATAATTAAATCTCATTTAATTATCTTGGACAATCATTCTCACAACATGAATCTCATTCATATTGCACTTGATAATTAAATCTCATTTAATCATCAAGACCTTCTTGCTTGGATACTAAATTTATTTAAGGCACATTATTCTTGAACTCCTTCAAGAATAATGTACCTTCTCCGCAGATACTTGGAGATAAGGACATGGCGTTTGTATTGTTCCACGTATAGTGACTTGGATTTTGAGATCTCATCTCAAATCCAGATCTAACGGACCACCCACAGATGCTTGATTAAATCAAGTCCGTATACTTAATCTTCTCATTGCATCTAAATCACATTCAGATCAATGTCCAACACTTGGACTAAGAACAAGTTACTTCTCTATTGAGAGGAGTCACTAAAATCCAGACCTGTTTCATCACTCCCTCGGACTGGAAGCGTCATGGTTATACAATCGTTTATGATCACATCACCCTCAGGTATTCCCAATACCTGCACATCCTGCATACTGGAAGACCAATGATCAACCTGAAGATATAGATCAATTTTTACACTGTCTTCTTCAGGTTTGATCACCAAGTTTCTCAATCTTGGTCATTGGGATTTGGTATCGATCATATGCTTTCCCAAAGCATATATCATACCTTCAAATTCTTGTCATGCTTCCAAAGCACGATGACCATGCATGGAATTTGATCCCAATACCTCATGAGTGAGCTCATGTCTTCCGGTTCATAAGCGAACCTGTATGATCCCTTTGAGAGATCGTATTACTCATATGCCCTTATATGCACACCAGCTCGCCGGTGTATAGACCTTGGTTAGGTCATCAACCTAATGGTTTGCCAAATGTACATACTCAGACATATAGCAACACATCTGTCTCTGGTCAGAGGATGCGTGCCTATGCTGTGACAGCATTCAACATAGAACCTAGGTTATCTCGATCTCGCTAAGTCAACCCTTTGACTTAACTAATCTGACACCTCCGAATCACTATTCCCATGCAGAGGACCTGCATCGAGAGGTCGGTCAGATATCAACCTGTGTGAGAAAGAATTGCCATCTCCTATTCAGGCTGGAGATCATCTCTTAATAATCATTTGACGGTGCTTGATGAGTCCTCTATCTAACCCATTAGATATTCATCCAAGCACCAGCCTTTATGATTCATTTAATGAATCAACAACTATATGATTATCAAGATGGTCATGGTACATAACCCCAATTGTACAGAGGGTCCTTATAGTGCATTCATTCACTTAATTTCAGAAAGGGAGTGAACAATCAATAACTTTTATTGATAAAACATATTTATTACAATAACACTTATTGTAAGAATGGTTCGCCTCGGGCTCACATGGCTAACAATCTCCAACTAGCCCTCAAAACCGTTCAAGAACAGTCCTTAAACCCATACTCATTACATGCTGGTCGAAAACCTTCTACGTCAGAGGTTTGGTAAGAGGATCAGCAACGTTGTCGGCAGAGGCTACCTTGGTGATGACGATATCACCACGCTTTTGAATCTCCCGAATGATATGGTATATCCTTTCCACTGCTTGCTCTTTTGATGCCACATGGGTTCCTTTGCCTGGGCAATGGCTCCCGTGTTATCGCAGAGTAACGGGATGGGAGTATCAGGGGAAGCTATGCCAAGCTCCAAGATGAACTTGCGCAACCACACCGCCTCCTTTGCAGCATCCGATGCGGCAATATATTCAGCTTCTGTTGTTGAATCCGCCGTAGTGTCCTGCTTCTTGCTTCTCCAGCTCACAGCACCACCGTTCAACAGGAATACAAACCCTGATGTCAACTTTCGATCATCAATATCTGACTGGAAGTCTGAATCTGTATATCCTAAGACTTGGAGATCACCATCTCCATAGACCAAGATGTAATCTTGCGTCCGTCTTAGATATTTGAATATGTTCTTTACTGCATTCCAGTGTTGCTCTCCATAGCAGGATTGGTAATGACTTACCACTCCCACAGCATGGCAGATGTCTGGCCTAGTACGCATCATGACATACATTAAGCTTCCTACAACTGATGCATAGGGGCATCCAGCCATGGCCTTCTTTTCCTCAACACTTTGAGGAGCCATCCCTTTAGACAGATGGAAGCCATGTCTTAAGGGAAGGAATCCTTTCTTGGAACTATCCATGCGAAATCGTTCAAGAATCTTCTTAATGTATCCATGTTGTGATAATCCCAACATCCTCTTTTCTCAGTTTCTGAACAACTTCAGGCCTAAGATGTAAGAGGCTTCTCCAAGATCTTTCATCTCAAAGGTATGAGATAGCCAGATCTTCACACTGATCATCATTCCTGTATCATTCCCAATGATAAGGATATCATCTACATAAAGCACGATGAGCACAATGGCGCTCCCACTAAGTTTCTTGTGTATACAAGGTTCATCAGGATTTTGCACAAAATCATAACTCTTTATGGTTTCATCAAATCTGATGTTCCAGCTACGAGAAGCTTGTTTGAGCCCATAGATGGATTTCTTCAG
Organism: Ottelia alismoides; assembly: GCA_037367405.1. Lineage (NCBI taxonomy): Eukaryota > Viridiplantae > Streptophyta > Magnoliopsida > Alismatales > Hydrocharitaceae > Ottelia > Ottelia alismoides. The sequence goes on along the minus strand of JAZKJV010006966.1, from coordinate 93,452 downwards.
CTTGCATACTTTTCCATCCTCAACTATGAAGCCCTGGGGCTGCTCCATATAGATATCCTCCTCGAGGTATCCATTGAGGAAGGATGTCTTGACATCCATCTGCCAGATGTCATAGTCAAGAGATGCAACTATAGCAGCAGTGTCCTGATGGACTTAAGCATAGCCACAGTAGAGAACGTCTCATCGTAGTCGATGCCTTCTCTCTGTATGTAGCCCTTGGCTACGAGCCGTGCCTTGAAAGTCTCTACTTTCCCATCAGGTCCCTTTTTTCTCTTGAAGATCCATTTGCACCCAATGGGTTTTACCCCTTTAGGTGGATCCTCTAGGGTCCATACACCATTCTTATGCATGGAGGCTCCTCGTATCCGGTTTCCACTTGTGGGGGTGCATGCTGGTCTTGCTGGGTGTAAGTCTGCTCCTCTACCCAGCCACTCTGAGGCCCCGGTGCCTGTTCTTGTACAAGATGGACTCAGTGTACAAGCATAGGTGGTGCAGAAGGGGCAGGTAGCTTGATCTTAGCTACCTTCTTAGTAAGTTCCTCCACTTGCTTCGGCAAATGCAAGAGAGACTCAAGGTCAGTGACCCTCTTGTGGATCTGCTCGACCATGGTTAACTTGTCAGCTATCATCCCCATGCTGGGGATGAGGGCATCTGTCAGATCCGTTACAGTCCTCCTGGTTGTCTCGTTGGATAGGAACGAGGGAGACAACTGATAGGCCCTGGTGGCCTGCGACCTGCCTATTTCCGCCATCTGCTCTAGTATCTTCCATACAACATTCTCGTTCTTGTTCAGATAGCTTCCTCCACAGGCGGCACTAACTAACCACTGCATCTCTGGGGTCATGCCACAGAACAAGGTCTGGACTAAGATCGCTTTAGAAATGCCATGGCAGGGACATTTCTGAATTAGGTCATTAAACCTATCCCATGCTTCATGGAATGGTTCACTGGGTCTCTGGGAAAAACTAGCAATCTTGGTTCTCATTTGATTAGTCCTACTGAGGGCAAAGAACTTCTTTAGGAATAGGTCCTTGAACTGCATCCATGTTGTACATATCACCCTAGGTTCTTCAACCAATGTGCTGCCTTATCTCCTAAGGCGAAAGGGATGGCCTTCAGTCGAATGTAATCCTGCCTACCCCTAGGATGACTAAGGTTGTTGCAAACCAGCTAGAAGTCTCTAAGGAAGGCATATGGTTCTTCATGGGCATTTCTGTTGAACTTCGGTAGCAGGCTAAGGAAGTGGGGCTTGAGCTCGAATGCTTCGGGGGGAACTGCTGGTGCCAACCAACTGTGCATCTCGTTCTCTGCTGGGTTGTAGGCATCAACCATTGGTCGGTCGATTCCTCCTGCTGCAATGATCTGTCCCATTCTAGCCGTGAGATCTACATTTTGTTGTTCGGATGTGGCGAGGCGATTAAGAATTTGTTGCAACGGGCCCTCATCCGGTGGCTGCTTAGGTGGCATCTTGTCCTCTAGTCCTGGGTATGAAACAAGGTCTGTGTTAGGGGACAAATCAAGGAAGGGATTCTTACCGAGGCAATGGTCTTCCTCGATAAGCTCAGAGGAGAGGAAAGGGTTGGTTTGAGAGTAACCACCCAGGGTGGGAGGGAACTAGAACTCAAGAGGGTCATGAGTCCTAGGTGGTCCAAGTTGCGCTTGGGCCGATGAAGATGAGTTTCGTGGGGGGCTCAAAGAGAGATTGGTGAATAAGGAGTCGATATCCCCCCAGTTACTCATCTTGATTTGGCGAGAAGAATTGGGAGTTCTAAGAGATAAGCAAACAATTCAATCCAAGACCCTGGGTTCACACTCAACACAGTGAAGGACCCGAAACCGAGTCCAATTAATCTTGTTAATTTTAAGTGTGATTTTTCAAGCAAGATAGCAAGGATTGCACGGCCTATAGGGAAGTCGGCTCAGAGCCGAATGCATCTTCCCTATTTAACCTGTCATCAAAGATACCGCTGATCCTTCCTTTCTTCGCTCCTATCCCAAGTTGATGGATTCAAAGACCTGCCCCTATCTACCTGCAAGCAGGCGGAGGCTGACAAGGCCGGAACTTCACCTCGGGGGGTTACTGGCAACTTGTCGCGAAGTACCGCAATTTTGCCCCTATCTACTTGAGACAGTCGGAGGCTACTTGGTACTAGTCAGTGAACCTTAATAAATTCAACTTGTGATGTTTGCTAGGATTAGTCGAAACGTGATATGGAAGGCGGGGATTTGGGCGCTGTCTTAAGGTGTTCACACACACTCAAGTACCCTCACTCAACCTGAAAACAAGGTCGGGGATTAGTCTCCCGCAAACAGATTTTCCAATTTTATTTATTTATTTAGTCAATATTGTTAGCAGTCCTGGTTTTAAGTTAAGTTATCACTTGTTAGTCCAACCACATAGCACGCCTAACGTCCAGTCCCAATTTCCGTTTAAATTTCCGTTTGAAAACAGAGGGGGAAATCGAGAAAAGTCGATGTACGAAAAACAATGATGCGTATGCTGAGTGGAGAGTACTTACAGTGATCCCTTTGCTTTATGCAGGATGCAAAACATAGTTGAAATCTTTTTACACTATATGCAAATGCATGCGACAAAATCTGCTCCTAGATGAGCAGTTCTATTAGCGAGTGAAGCACATGTTATTTTGACTAGATCTGCAGTCTAAGTGCGTCCTTTAAGTATATTGTGTGGTCCTAAAAATTTACGAGCACTAGCAAATCCTAGAGTGGCTCGAGGAGCCGCTAGTGCAAGCCTAATCTACAATTCAATCCACACAGCACACGAGCACACAGTTCCACTATCTTTACACACGTGAGAACCCAAACAGGAACCGCTGGAAATGATGCGAAAAAATGAAGAAATAAAATAAAAATACAAATTCTCTCAAATCACTCAAGAAATTAAAATGCAGGCTCCTCGAAGCGTCTTCGACTCCTCACGTTCCTTGCACAGAAATAATTTGAGGTCAGATAGAGAATGACACAAAAAAATACAAAAATTAAAAGACAGAAAATATTCACAAGAAAACCGGGGGTCAGACTACCCGGGGATAGAAAATCCAATACTCAGAAATTACTGCAAATTAACCTAAGCGATGCCTCATCGGCAACGACGCCATTTTGAAACGTCTCCCACTACCCTTGTTAATTCGATCAAATTAATGGTCAAATTAATTAATAACGTTCGTTACAGTCGGATAATGAGAGCAGATCAAAAACCACTTTTAATTAAAGCAAGTTAATCTCGAGCAGCAATTTTTTTACTTGGGCAATCCCAAGGTCGAACTCAGGGAGGCAGCTGTCTCCTTAGGTAAATTTTTAGCAAAGTCAGAGGTTTGATTTTCAAAGAATTATTTTTTTGGTCTTTTTCAGTTTTTTATGCAAGACACATGCATAGTCCAGCCAGTTTACAAGTTAACTCAGATAAGCGACCAAATCAAGTCCAAAAATTATGAAACTTGGCCAGATGATGAAATGCATTTAAATTAAGGTCCTTTATTTTTTTTGGAATTTTCTGACACTAAATAAATTTACTGTGAATTAAAAATGATTGCAAGGTGATTTTGACTAAATTAATTGTAATAAATATCAAATGACAACATTTTTAGAAATAAAAATTATCTTAGATAGATTTAAAGGTGAGGAATCCAGGAAAATTATTAAAACTAAATTTTGATGTGAAATGAACCTATTAAAAATTAATTAAGGAAATCACTAAATGAATTATTTAGGCCTCGGAATGCGTGCAATTGAGATGAAATTTTTATGCAATGTAAACCTCCTTATCCTATATCTAATGTGATTTTTTGAGGATTTTTGGAGTCACAGAGAAATTACTATCAATTAAGAGGCATAAATGGGTAAAATATAGCAAAATTGAACTAATTAATTAATAGAAAAATCCACTGATATTACAAAAATATGTCACATGTCACATAATGAAGAGGACAATGTAAGCTACACAATGCAATTTTCCAAACTGAAAAATGAATTAAGATGAATGCCTAAATATGCGTGCAAAGACAGGGGTGTAAATGCAATTACAGGAATACAAAATTGATAAAAATAAAACGTGCTAACAGAGACCAATTTGCAATTACCTATAATGCTGAGGGGGTGGATGCAATTTCTCCATAGAACACATGCTCCTCATGTAGGGTCTCCTGGCTGGGACTGAAATGTAATTCTTGAAACCTTCATGGGCCTCAATGCAAATAACCCAGGACGCGCGTGCAAATCACGTGGGGGGTCCCAGGCTCGGTGGTCTTCGAAGGCTCGGAGCGAGGCTCGGGTGGCTCTGGAGGTTCGGATCTGGCTCGGAATAGCTTCGGGGATCCGAGCCTAGTGGTCGGGGAAGAGGCTCAGATCGGGCGACGTGGCCTGATCTGGACCGTGGGATCAAAGAGGATCCAACGGTGAGGAACTGCTGGTACGTGGCATATCCGAGTCCATTAAATTAAGATCGATCCAACGGTGATAGGCCGCTCCTGAGGCAAGGATGTGGTCGATCAGTGACCGTTGGATCTAGATTGATCCAACGACACCTGGAGCGGGTAAGGGCGATGACATGGCACGATCTGGACGCGTAGGATCCGCCTGATCCTACAGCTGCGGGGCGTGGCAGTGTGGAGGGCTTCTGACTGTTCGATCAAGGGGATCGAACGTCTGCTGGCTGTCGTCCCCAACGGTCCTCCGCCTCCTGCGGCGGAGAAGACTAGGCTCCGGCGAAGCTGGCCTAGCTCCGCCTCATCCTCCCATCATCGGTGAAGGATGCTGGAGGGTCTGGCATAGCTTGTAAGGTTTGTGGAGGGGTGCGAAGTGTCTGGTGGTCTCAGGAGTGGAGGAGAGGCTCTGGAATGCAGTGGCGGAGGAGCTCAGAAGCAGCTCCGACGAGCCTCCGACCGATCGAAATAGTAGTACATGCAGGGGGTTAGAAGATAGCCGAAGCGTGCGTGGTGTCCATGGAGTGGTCGGGAGTGGAATACGAGGCCAATGAAGCAGTGATGGTGTCTGGTGATCGAGCTCCGCCAAGGTGGCGGAGCTGGCGTCGGTGAGAAATGGAGTACATCGTCGGAAGGAACGGAGGGGCTCGCGAAGATCAGAGCTCTCTTGCGGAGCTCGGGGAATGGTTGGCGGAGCGAGACAATGCTTGTGGACGGTGAATAAAATTGGAGAAGACGAAGAAAAATCAAGAAGAAGATCGGGGGAGAAATGGAGGGATCTACCTGGGATCAGAAGCTCGGAGGGAGCTTCCAGGTCGTCGCTCGAAGGCCGGTAGGAGTCCTGAGTTCGTGCAGCGCCTTGGAGGAGCTGCGACACGGTGGTGGTGGGCCGTGGATCTCGCCGGAGGTGTTCTCGACCTTCGCTCGACCTAAGGACAAATTGCTGTCACCAATCTGAAGGTGGGAGCTCGGAGACACTCTCTGTGGTGGCGGATGGGGGTGAAAGTGGCCGGAGGCGAATGATTTATAGGATGAAGGTGATGGCATGGATGGAGAGGAGGTGGTGTTCGTGGGTGTCGTGGAGCGAGGTTGAGGGTCGTCATGGAGATTAAGGGAGTTGGCGAAGATGAGGGACGAGTGGGTGATGTCGTGGTGGTGTCAGGTGGCTGAGAAGATGATCGGTGTGGTGCCTGAAATAGAAAGGGGGCGGCCCCCTTGCGCACTGTGGAAGACGTGGGCGCGGGGCGTGCGGAGGTAGACGACGACCTGGTGACCGTTGGATCTCATGATCCGACGGCTATGAAGCGGGCGGTAGCGAATGGCGCAGATTAGGTCGCTGGGATGAGATCGAAGGGCAAGAGGCGTGCCACGTGGAGGACGCAAGGTAAGGCGCAAACGGAGGGCCCAGATCACAGATGGAGAGAGATCGGAGGGTTGAGATCGCAGCAAGATTATGCAGTAGAGATCTGAGCTCCAGACGAGGATCGAACATCGCACAAAGTGACACTTGGCGGATTCTGGCTGAAGCGCTAGTGGGCGGTGAAGATGCGATCCATGGATTGATCCGAAGGTGTGGGATTAAGGCGTACGTGGAAGTCACTGGGCTGTTGGATCTAGATTGAGATCCAATGGTCAGGGATGCGGGCGGACTGGTCAAAGGGAGCGGGCCGCGTGGCGCAATCAGAGGGCGCCACGTGGCCATCTCTGAGTGGCTGAGAAGAAAAATAAGATTAGAGGGAGAAGGAGGCTGAATTTGGAAAACTCAAAACATGAAAGTTGTAGATCTCGATGAGATCTACAAGTTTCATGTTGACCAAAAATATATATGAGGTCGAATGTGATACAAAAGTACAAGAATACAAATATACATATGTATAGTATACAAGGAGGCCCAAAAAACCCAAGTTTTGCCTACGAGCTCCGAATTGAATGAAATTAGTCTCAATTTAAAGGTCTCTGGATGTGTATTAATCTGAAGGTGAGTAGAACTAATTCGAATTTTGTAAGAGAGAGATATGGGCATTCTAAGGTCCAGGAGGTTTAGGGCTTTATTGGGTATTTTTCAAAAGAGGAACTCTGGCCTTCTTCCCTATATTATTAACTAATGGTGTACACACTATAATGAAGGTGTTATTTTATTTTGGAGGGGATAAAAATACAAGTAAATAGGTGGATATTTTACAAGTGGATTTTACATATGAAATGGCTTCTTATGTAATTATGAATGCTAAGATGCATATCTTGTGGATTGATGCATGAATGCTATTTATGCAAGATAAAGGGAAATATGAAGCTAAATACCCGGGGACAAAGCTCTGTTTTCAACTTTAAAGAGTGATAATCACATATTCATCAATAGGGTCCTCAATTAGAAAATCCAAAAAAAATTGTGTGCTGTGTATATTTGTATACTTCACTATTTTATTTGTACCTTAATTGACCTCAAATCAAACGAAGCAAAAAGAAGAAAGGAACCCTATGCATTATTTTATTCGGGCAAATATCAATTACGCCCGTGGAGTCCTCAAAATTACAGAAAGGACCCTGTCAAAATCAAGAATAAACTTGGGCAAATTACATCTGAGCCCCCAGAGATTTCACAAATTGCGTCAAAACCCCTATGCCCAGCAACTCACGTGCATAACATGTTTCACCTGGGTAATTTCAACTTTGCATCCTCTGTTTCAATTCTTTTATTTATTTAATGCAAAAACATGACTTATTTACATTTTAGTCCATGTTATTCAGACTCTTTAATTTACATGATTTTTCTATTGAAATAAATGTCTTTATTAGTCCAAAAATTCAAAAAAATTAATTTAGACTCCTGTAGTGTGCATCTTAATTGTGTAAAATTTTCATTTCATTTTGTCTTTATTTAATATTATTAAAAAATAAAAACTGCTATTTTTATCCTCTTAAAATTCTAAAATTCATGAAAATTCGAAAATAACTCCAAAAATTCCAAAAAATCATGGTAGTTTTATTTCATTGTCTTTTAATTTCTATGCAAATTTCACGCATTAACTCTTTATAAAACCTAAAAATCGAAAAATACTAAAAATTTTATAAAAATTATAAAAATTCTACAAAAGTCCAAAAATTGTCATTTCACTTCCTATTTGTAGATATTTGCATATAGTCTGTAATAAAATAATTGCCAGGATTTTTGAGCACTTAAAATATTTTTAAGTTGCAAATTACTTCTGGCTGTGCACTGTTACTCATTTTTTATCACTGTTTGACTCTTAGAAAATACAAAAACATCTGAAAATTCTACAAAAATTCCCAAAACATTTCAAAATCTTTAAAACCAAAAATATTTTCTCCGAATTTTTCTGAGCATTTTTGGTATAATTGAAAATTACAAAAATTGTTGATGTGCATATTTCTTGTTTTGTGCATATTGTTCTTGATTTAAAAATAAAAAAATTTACAAAAAGTAAAATCACTAAAAATTTAAAAATTAGAAAATAGAAAAATATAAAATAAAAAATTTAAAAAATTAAAAAGAGAAAAATTCCACAAAAACCAAGGTTAGTTTGCCTTTGATATTTCGTTTTTCTTTTAATTGATTTTTTGTCGATTAATTGAATATCCCTCGGGAATTGTAGCCTCCCTTAGTTCAACCCTGTCCGATATATAGGTAAATAAGTAGCAAAAATAAAAAAATGTTTGTCACGGGATTTTTGGGGATATCAACAACACTTTATTTATCATTAATTTCCGATCCTGGAGATTTTCCTGTGCCAACAAAATGCATCTTGCGGTTTCTCTCAAGAACCTATAACAAGCAAGAATCCTGATTGTCAATCAATTACGAACTGATGATGTCCGAAAACATTCGGGATGCACCTACAAAGAAGGCATACTTCATATGAGGTTAAAGCTTTGTGCTCAGGTGGTGTCTGAATCTGCGCTACAACAACCTCTGCAACTGCACTGGTAGAAGGTATATGATCTGCACTTTGTGAACTCTCCACTGTGGCTACTGTAGGCTTATCATGAAGTGTATAAGATATATCGATAATGAATAATCTTTGCTCAGAAAGGGATGAATCAGTAGGATGATCAAATATCTCAGTAAACTCATCAATAGATGGCTCAGATATCTCAGCAATAATCTCAAAAGAATGTATCTCATCAGAAAGTATCTCATAAAACTCAACATGTGGCTCATATATCTCAACAGGAGGTATCTCATCAGTAATCTTAGAGTAATGTATCTCAGGAATCTCAGAACGTACCTCCGAAAATGACTCGGAATGATCCTAAGGAAATAGCTCAAATGATCCATCAGCTAAAAACTCCGAATGATCAACAAGGGAGCTTAAGGCGACTGTGCTTTCCAAGGGTTCCTTATGGGAAAGGAACTCCTGGGTATCCATGAAATAAGTAAACTTATCTGTATCATGTATCTCAACTAGAAAATCACTGTCCTTAGAATCTTATGGTGTTGTCTCTCTCTCATCTACTGCCGGTGGCGATGATGGCGTTAGATCTGAGATCGTTTCAATCATCACCTTATCATTGCGTGAGTGAAAGATGATCTCTCCAGTACCATAATCAACTACTTCTTCGGCCGTTCGAATGAATGTCTGACCAAGTATGATCGGGTTATGGAGTAACGGTGCAGGTGTATTTATATCCATGATGACAAAATCAACTAGGAATCCCATGCCTTGCACCGTTTCAATAACATCCTCGAGAATACCCCTCGACCTCTTGATCGATCTATCAGCAAACTGAAGGATCATCTTGGTCGATCTAAGAGGCTCCAACCCAAACTCAACGAGTAGTGAGGATGGCATAAGATTGTTCAAGGATCCGCTATCAAGAAGAGTACGATCGAACTCCTGATCAAAAATCATACACCGGATGTGAGGTGCTCCCTTATATTTCTTTTTGTATGGGAGGTTGATGATGACATGAACTATGGCCATGGTCATGATATGCTTTTCTGTCTTCGACTGATGCTTCCTAGTACATGTTTCTTTTCATCCCCTTGTAACTGTGGGCATGTACTACATGGCCTTAAGGAGTGGCATCTCTAAAAAGATGTTTTTAAGTATCCATACTACTCCAGGATCAGATAGGGTTGTTTTGATTTTTTTTGGAATTTTCTTTTATTCAAGGAGATGGAAATGGAACATACTTAGAAGAAACAAACTGTTCATTTATCTTATTAATCTTATAATCAACATGCACAGATGGATGATCAGAATCAATCTATACAATCTCATCCAATACATGTTTAGAAGAAAGGAAAGGAAAAACAGAATTTACTCGGTCTGCTGGTGTTGAAGAAGACTCCGCGACAAGTATGTTCTCCTTCATAGCTGACTCAGTACTGCATCGTCTTTTATTATCTTTCTATGATTTTCTGGATAATGGTGATGGTGGTGAAGAAGAAGAAGGTGAAGATGATCCTCCATGATATACAACACTGTATCTCTCCTCAACTAATGGAGAAGATGATATAGTCGGTATAGCTTTCTCAGCTGCTCGATCCCCCAATCCCAACTGCTGTGAAGGCGGCTGCAACCTACTGCTCTTGAGAGGAGTGGCGCCAGATAAACATGTAAAATCAAAGGCCATACATGTCTCAGGGGTGGATGGATCATGGGCTATCTTCTCCTTGTGTCTAAAGTTGTTGGGATTGGCTTCGACCTGGGTTGGTATGAGTGCCTTCATACAAGTCAGGTTGTCGGGCCTCTGAGTCAAATCAGTCATGTTTTTCATCAAAAGGGCTAGCTGATCTAGTCTTGGTTCACCGAAGGTGCCTTAGGATGCTCAACAACTAGATGTCGATAAGTCTGGTAGTGCGGAGGCTGGTATACAAAATATGGCAGCTACTGATAACTGTAAGGAGGATGAGGATGCGAATTATACTACCTTTAATATGCAGGTTGTTGTTGGTAATACCGTTGATAAGGATATGCATGTTGCATCGGTTGCTGGTAACCATGTCTCCAAGTCTGAACATGTGGTAGAGACGAATACTGACGAGATTGAGAAGACTGCTGGTGCTGGGGCTGTGGTCTCCCTCCCTGAAAGTAGTGGATGCTTCTCTAACTCAGCTGTGAACCCAACTGATCCTACCTTGATGGACGGGGTTGACTGCGCTCTCAGGTCAAATCAAATACCATCCACCTCCTGGATATGAGGTGGAGGTGGAGAAAACTACTCAGAAAGATATGGAAGCTTTGGGTAGTACGGTACAACACATGACTGAGTAGATTTCTACATAACCTGATCCAGAGTCTACACGTAATAAACGTGCTAGACTGTAGAAGAAGGTGCTCCAGTACTCTGCTAGGCTGAAGTAGTAGAAGAACTTTGTTACTCCACTGTAGGTGTATCGACTGCTGCTCTCTGGCTCTGATATGCACTGATCGTGCTCACTAGAAGCTCCACGTGATGGGTAATATCATCCAGCTTGTCCAGCTGCTTCGTCCTCTGTTCGTTCGCTTATAATTTATCAAGTTATTGTGATCGCTTCTTGATTATATCTACTTTGGATATGTGGTTTCCAATAATGGTTAGATCGATGTTGTCCACCCTATCCACATCATGAAATGTTGTCTTATTGACAGCATTGTGGGGTGTTGAAGAAGAAGGAAGAGGATGCTTCTAGAAAGCCTTCTAGAAAGCAAGCGAAGAAGAAAAAGTTGCATAGCTCTCTGTCATCTCCTCAAAAATCCGATAAAGGACATCCTCATCCTTGTTGAACAGGGAACCCCCGCAAGCGGCATCTACCAATCTGTGATTTTCCAAGCTTAACCCCCCAAAAAGTTCTGCACTAAGATCGTCTAGGGAATATCATTACGGTGTACTTCTCCATCAAAACTTTGAATCTTTCCCACACCTTGTGAATGGGCTCATGGGACAACTGGGAGAAGTTAACTATCAAAGATCGCATTTGATTCAAACGTCTAAGGGGATAATACTTACTCAGAAAGGCGGATCTCAACTCATCCTAGGATGTGACAACATTTCCCGAATGGTTAATCCAATATAGCGCCTTGTCCATAAAACTGAACGGGAAGGTTGTCATCTTCACTACCTCTAACGAGATGTTATGGTAGTGGATCATACTACATACGAGATCAAACTACTGGAGGTGAATATAAGGTTCCTCGTGAATGTGTCCATGGATTATCAGGAGCAATGGAAGAATAGTGAGATTCAGCTCGAAATGCCCACGAATCGCATGTATCTGAATCCATGTAATCGGTTGTCCTGCACCTGGTATATAGGCATCTCTCAACGTGAGCTTAGGCTCTACTCTAGACTGCTCAGCTCCCACATTCCCACCTCCAATCATCTGCTCATCTTCCTCTCTCTCCTCTCTCCTCTGTCATGCCTCAACTCTAAGATCATATCATGAAGTCCAGTCTGGATGTTGGCATGCTCAATCAACTGAGCCTGGATGGCATGAATAGATTCCAACATCGTACTGTTGGGTAGTCTTTCACTTCGGTGGCATCACATCCTCGATAATAGTATGTGTATCTGGAAATATGAAAGACACTTGATTAGACTGTAGAAATGATGGGATCTCAAATGATAGTTCGAGAAGAGGGTCAATCTCGACAATGGATTTATTAGCGATAAATTGGGTGTGAATGAGAATGAAGAGAGCTCGGGAAGGGAGTCATCTCGAGTGTAAGAAAATGAGGACGAACGGACTGGAGAGTAAAGTGACAAGTCCACAAAGCCCGAACACAAATCACTCCATTCTGCCATCCTCAGAACAAGGAGGAAAGATGTGAGAACACAAGGTAAAACAAGAAGACGGAATAAGAAGAATGCACAAATGGCGTAGAGGGATCTCTACACTAGAAAACAAACACAATACAAACCCTGATTCACCAACTGAACATAAGTGCAGACCGTGAAAGTTTGGTCAATTATCTTTTCAATTTAAGTTTAGTGAATCTACAAAAAGTTACTTACTACCAAGCACATAGGGTGAGTTGCCCTATCGCCCAGTATATGTCCTCAAACCTCCCAAATAGTGGAACCATCTTCCTGGGATGCTGGGTTCAATATCAGACCTAAAGGGAGATAAGAGGCTGAGCACGCCACAATGATTTTCTAACGTCTTAGGCAAGTGCTTGCATCTCAACCGTACACCAAAGAGTAATGTATATGTGCATAGGGAATAAGTCGAGGGATTTGGGCTCTGACCTTAAGGAAACGTCTTCTCCCACTCTGTCTGGATGTAGGTACCTGCAAACAATGAGGGGGTTACTATCCCCAAAACAACGTTTGTTTGATCGTTATGTTTTGTTTTAGGTCAGTAGAATTATCAATCCCTTTTTTGTTGGGTTATCACTTGTTTTGGATTTTTTAAAGAATAAATCTAACGAATTTTCCAATTCTTTTATTTCGTAAGTGAGAAAATCTAGAGAGAAGATCGGAAAAGCCAATGCGACAGAAATCAATGTTGCATGCAAGAGATAGAAGATGCGTACCTTACACCAATAGTCTACATGCAAAATTATCCTCACATATAAATAAAGAAAAAATAAACTAACATAAATGATGCAAGAGAAATGTCCTAAGAAGTAACTTCTATTAGAGGGCAAGAAGCAATTATTTGACTAAGTCCAATCCTACAATCTAATATATAGGAGCAATTATTCTTATTTAGGGGATTTGGACCTAATTGGTTACCTGGCTCGGCCAAAATAGAACCTTCTTCTAAGGGCTCAAGCATAAGAAAACTGTGAGAAGTCAAATAAAAATAAAATCGAGAAAAATAAAATCGGTGAGGTCCCCCAAGTGCACCAGCACTTGGTGAAACAAACCCCTCAATCTACGAAGAGTCTAATGTCCAAATAAAAATAGAACAAGAGCCAAACGCTTAAGAATCATTATAAATTGATACAAAAATATAATGAGAAATAAAAGACTAACATAAAATAAAAATTGTGCTCCAAGCTGCTTCTACCAAGTCTTGTGCTTCTTCCTCTCCTACGCTCTCCTACTGCTCCATGAAGAAATGAGCTGCCTCCACTTCGCTCGGGTGTGCTGGCTAATCTAGAAATGCCGCACCCGCTCGTTGGGCCCTCGCAAGAAAGAGAGAAATAAAATATATATCAAATCACAATTATGAAAATATGAGCAAAAATGAAAAAGAGAAAATAACAGAAATAAAACAAACATACATTGAAACTAAAATGGATATATAGCAAAATGAGAAGAGCAAGAGAAAGTAATCTCAAATGAATACACAAATTCCGATCTTGGGGGCTTTCGGTGTCTGACAAATCAGATCCTGCAAGGTTGTATAAGCCCCCTCACGACACACGAAACTCAATCTGAGTGCTCACTCCTCAATACTAAGCATACCCACAATTATGTATAGACAAAAATAAAAGAACAAGAAACAAATATATTCACAATCCAAGAACATGCTAAAAGAAGAACTTAGCTACCCTCGCCGTGCCTCCCCGGCAACAATGCCATTTGTTTAAAAAGACTTTTTTCAGGTTTTAATTATTTAATGGATATATTCACAAGGTGAACAATCGTCCAACCCATAGAAGGCCTCACAAAAATTATTCTTAAAGCTCTCAAGCAAAGAAAATAAAAGAAGAAATATGCGTAAGAGAACTAGGTTTGCTATTTATTCACTTGCACAACGTACATGATCGAACTCAGGGAGGCTATGAAAATCTTGAGGGTTATTTAAATCAAAGGAAAAACAATGAAATTAAAAGGAGTTCTTTTTATGTAACTTCTTGATTTTTATGGGTTTTTTTAGATTTTTATTTTTTATATATTTTTAATGTTTTTTATTTTATATTGTAATGATTTTTAATTTTTCAAATGTTTTTATCTTTTTACTTTTTAAAATAAACAAAATAAATAATATAAATAAAATAAAAGGAAGGGCTCTTTTTGTATTTTTTAAAGGAAAAATGCGCAGAAAAATCAACTAAAAATGTTTTTGTGTTTTTAGTATTTTCATATTATTTTTTGATTTTTAGATAAATTTTAGATTTTTTAAGGTTTTAGAAAATAATTAAAAATAGGAAAAACAGTAAACAGAAAATGATGCACATGTTTTTGTGATTTTAAAATAAAAACAGTCAAAAAATATGTAAAATATATAGAAATAAATGTAATTTTCAAAGTTTTCAAAAATGTATTTTATGTTTTTTGTATTTTCTGTGAATTTATATGAATTTTTAAGTGTTTTTAGTATTTTGTATTTTTTATTTTTTTTAAAGAATTTAAAGATAAATTTGGCACAGTTTTAAAAAAAAGTAAAAAAAATACCCACAATTTTTTTTGATTTTTTCAAAAGAATATTGTATTTTTTTTATCTATTTAATATCGTAAATAGAGAAAATAGAAGTGTTTTTTTATTTATTACAAATACTAAAACAAACTAAAATGTAAAATAAAAATTACTGATGATAATACTAATTTACAAGAATTAATGGTGATTTTTAGAGAATTTATGGCAGTGATTAGCTATTTATTAAACATAATTTACACACAAAATAATAAAATGCAGAACATGGACCTAAATGCAAATAAGTTTATTTAATAGCCTGAACATATAACAAATGTAAAAGACCATGGCATTCTTATAATTTCTCCATAAGAGGGCATGCTAGTGCATGTGATATGAACTGACACAGACCTCAAGGGATTTACTTAATTTTAAGGGAGCAATCAGTAACAAGGAATCTCGAGGATTTTATTGCAAAATGACCAGAAAACAATGTGCTAATCAAACAAGACTTATTTATATTTAAAAAAAGCAGAGGGAAGATAATGCAGATAACCAAATCACTATAACAAGACACGTGTCCAATCAAAGTTTATTTTCATATAACAAAATAATGCAGGGGCTTAGGTGCAATTATCATCATGTCACATGCTAAGCAGCACGCTGGATGAACGCTCGCGATCTGATCTAGCGCTGGATGATCAACGATCGACTTTTGGGCATACACAGGCAATCCTTATGCGAAATGGATGAGGCATTCTTGATCGGGCGTCAATTGAAGGTGTTCGAAGAACTTAAAAGAAGGGGTAGAGAAATGAGCTTTGATCCGCTGGATCTCGCCAATATCCACCCAAATCAACGCCTGAAAACCGCTTTATGTTCTTGATGCACTCCCAGCCGTCCAGATGAATCACTAAAACTCGAATGTCACCAGATCAAGATCTGGAGCTTCAAATGGTATGCAACTCAAAGTAGATCTCCAGATCCTGCTACAGCTTTAGATCACGTCATGTTCCCTACAAATAAACTCTAATTGCTTGGAGAGATATTCGACCACGTTATTAGCAGTAATTAAAGCAGAAATGGGGGAATGGGAGTCTCCGGTAGAGGGGGTGGTTAGAGAGGAGACTAAATTGCA
The DNA here is from genome assembly GCA_037367405.1 of Ottelia alismoides. Lineage (NCBI taxonomy): Eukaryota > Viridiplantae > Streptophyta > Magnoliopsida > Alismatales > Hydrocharitaceae > Ottelia > Ottelia alismoides. The sequence goes on along the minus strand of JAZKJV010006966.1, from coordinate 77,620 downwards.
AATCTCAAGAGATCTGGGTCATCAGACTGCAGGAGACGATGAAAAAGAGGAAGGCGGATGCGATGTGCAGATCATAATGAAAAATTGAGGTTCGAAGAGTTCCGATCGTGCGGATCGGAGCTCAGGTGATGAATGATGATCTAGCTAATACTAGCATTAAAACACAAAATTAAAGGTGGAATTGAAATGAAACCTACCTAGGGTTACCTACGATGGAGTGATGGTGATCATAGCCTCAATTCACAATGAGAAGCAAAGAAGCGTGGTCGTCTCTGACGAGCTCTGGTGATGAATGGATCTCGCTCCCTGATCGATCTCTTGCACTCCTGACCGTGAAGGAGTATAATGTCACCTTTCCCCTCTCCAATTCTCAGTCTAAGGCAAAAATTCAAGTGGAAAATGGACTAGCTTTGCAAATTGGATTTGAGGTATATGATAGTGACGAACAAGTGAAATTCAAAAGACGAAAGGTGCACGAACCGAGGCTTGACGGATGAATTTCTTATTTGGGCGAGCAAATTTGTTATTCAGAAAATAATTTTTGAGAAGAAATCGAGTGGATTTGATGGAGGAATCATCTAACAAAAATATGGGAAATAGGTCCGATGAAAGGATAATTTGAGTAAGGCAGGTTGAAGGGATGATTGACCTGGGTTAACTAACCCGGGTCCGCCCAATTAGAGCAGGCCTATAATAGAACAAAGTTCGCTAGAGGTGAAAAGGATCAAAAATGAGAATTAATTACAATTAAATAGAAAATGAGAATAAATAAATAATGTTAACAAAATGATAGGAATTAAATAAAGTTAATTCATGTGTTTTTTAATAAATTAAATAAGTTATGTAATTAAGTTAATATAATCTATTACCCTTATTCATAGGTGTATATACCTATATTTACAACACCTTGATTTTTAAAAAATTATTTTTATAAATAAGTATACAATTTATTATTTTTTCATTTATAGAATTTTGCAAGGATTTTAAATATATTTTTATTTTATTTTATGAAATAGTTTATAAGTTAAATAAATAGGTATATCTACAATATATGTAGTGGTATATATACAATTTAAACAATGATTTATTTTTGTATATTTTGATTTTTCCCTTTTTTTTGCATTTTTCTTAGGTAAAATACGATATTTGCAATTATTTAAAAATATAATATGTACACAAATATACATACATAAATAAATATATTCACACAAAGTATAGGCATAATGTACAATACATTTCAAAAAGTCATTTTTTACATCTTAACTTTTATTTTAGAGAAAGTACTTTCATTTTAAAGCTTATTTTATTCAGAGTACTATAAAAGTGAGTTTGCTTTATTTTGAGTTTCTATGAAGAAGATATGGGCCTGACAAGTTTAGCTTTGCTACTTTTTCAAAGTGTCATTTTTTACACAATGTTCGATGAATCTTCTTGCAATTTTTTTAATAATTACAACTTATTTTTACGTACAAGTTCCAAGAAGAAAATATTTTTATTTGGAATGAATTGGGTGATAAATAAACTAAAATAAAGAATTATATACAAAATAATGATGCGTGTGTGTAATTTGTTACAATATGAATCGAATTTAATTTTCCTTAATTTTCTACACTAGGCCTTATCCCCCCTACTTTATTCCTTATCGATCAGGTCAAGTCTTGACCTTCTCTCAGGGTCAGAGTTAGCCTGTATTTATTGCATATATATGGTCTTTATTAATCCTTTATTTATTTGTTTATTTTAGCTTAGAAACAATGATATTTATACAATATTTACAAAAGAATATGAAATAATAAAAACAAAGATTTATTAATATTTAAAGATGTTTAAGAAGGGATTTTAAGCTAAAATTAATGAATAAAGATGATGAATTGCTTATTCATCACCAGTCCAAATCTGAGTCTATCTTAGGCCTTGAAGTATGACCCAGGGTCGGCCCAGTCGAGACCCTGGACAAATGGTTTTAGAACCTCAGCTCATTCGACCCGGCATGTACTTAGACGTGTTGTACCGATGTTACAATAGGGAAAGGTGGCAGTTGCATTTGAGGCAAGCAAGTGCATTGGGCCTTGAGTTGTAGCAACATGAGATGAGAAGAGTGTTGGGGTAATTTTATAGTGGGGCATATTAGTTTCAAAATTCGTTAGGGATCAGTGGAATTTATTTTCATCATACTTTCTTAATACCCGTATCCAAATTCCATGTTGGTCCTTGATATATGATATATGATGGGGATCCATTTTTATATCTTAGTAGTTAATTACGTGGCTCAAATATCGAATATACATCCAGAGATCAGACAGGTGAAACACAACTTGTGCACCAGCCCACGTGTAGGGGAAGTGTCACTCCTCGACCAAATTCCTAACATGGCTTAAAATCTCGAATGGTTGTATGAAGTAAGGTGTAAAATTCCCCATACTCTACATTGATATACTCGTTTCATAAGGGAAAATTTTACAAAAAAATAGATCCCCACCTTAAAGTCCAAATCTTGATGTTAAAAATTATTAAACCTCTTTTATCAACTTAAATTGAGTTAGGCTCGCAACGATTTTGCTCATCTTGATATAATATGTCGAGGTTTTCATGTATACCTCTTGCCAACGAACCATGTGGTACATCAACACTAGTATATTGCCCAAAATGATACCATCCCAGTGTGTAAATTGTAGCAGTTTTTATAATATAAGTGAATTCCACAAAAAAACGAATGATCTTTTTATGAGTCCTTCTCTTCCAATGACAAAATTACAATAAGTCATCTAATGCCATGATGTTGTGGCATGTTAGCATCCTTAAAGCATCCATGAAGGCATGGTACTTGCTTTGAAAGTTCACGCAACCACGTAAAATGTTGAATATAAATTTGGTTTAATGATGTGGAGTATATATCATGTTGAATAGAATTTTGAGAGAAATCTTGGTGAGTGGTCCACAAAAATCCAAATTGCATATTGCTTTCCAAGTGCACCGATTAAGCTGATAACAAATTCCATTCCGTTTCCACGGAATACAAAGCGACTTACATCATATCTTTGTACATTTTTTATTCCACATATGAATAGTAAATTCTTATTAATGAATCTCCTTCACGAATTCCAAACTGAATACCAAAGAAAGGACAGACTAAAACTTTGCCAACTTGATGCTAGACAAATTAGAAGCAAGTATATTTTAGAGTTACTTTTAGAGGGGAAATCACATAAAGGGATAAGCTAACTAGACCAGGAGTTAATATGTATGTATATATAAATAAATAAATATATAATAATATGGAAATATGTAAGAAATAGTAAGCAAAATACAAGTCATGAATTAAAATGATAAATAGTCCCAAAGGTATCATTACTCGATTAGATGACAATGCAAGCAAACTAATCAACACAATATGCAAACTATTGGAATTAGAGAAGTCGACTGGAAGATTACATGAGGCCAAGGTTTTTGATAACAAATCAAATTGAGAGATTTGACCAATTAAACTAAGAATTCTAGAGAAAATGGTCGATCTAACCAACCTATCAAAACTGGATTGAACCAGCTGACCCAATGAAACCAAACCATCAGTTCAGTGATCCATTTTGACACTATTTATAATTTCTTTAGAAAATGCAAATTCTTAAAAAAACATTCATATTATAGTTCCAACCCAATTCCTATTACATTACTCCTTTAACTCTTTCTATTTCATGTTTCTAGAACTCTCTCGAGTGTCATCTTTCCCTTCTTCCACTATAAGAAATAATCAATATAGCCAACACAATGGTCCTCATCAGATCCTTGCCTCTTCTTCATCATATCAGTTGAGCAAGTCATCCTCTTTAAATGTCCAGTCACAAGCAAAGATGGGTGTTGTCCAGGTCCTCTTCAGCCTCAGCGAGTGCAGACAATTGCTCGCCCCCTCCTCGCAACTATCTCATGCATGTCTCCTTCCTAGGAAGGACTTGGTGAAAACCTTGCGAGCAGACCATCCTTGTCGCTTCTAGAGATCAGAAGAAAAATTGCACGTGTTCGTCAGGGTATGGAAGCCCCATCGAACCTATAATACATGCTCTAAAACCACTGCATGTATTGACTACAAAGGTTTAATAAATACAAAATACATGTAATATATATTGTAGAAACTGCTTGACCAACTTAACATGTTGTAAGTCTAAAATAAAAAGACGTGGCATACCTGTATTATTGATTGAATATACCAACATAAAAACAATCATATACACAAATATAAATATATGTTCACCAAATCATTAAGAGTTACAATAAACAAGCATACATAACATACATATAATACATATAACAAATGAAGTTTTAAAATTTAGGAAATTAAAAAAAATATTCGACTTTTTGGAGTGAAAGAGCTTGACAATTAAATTTTGATTGGATTTCTTCCAAACTCTCTCTGAAGATGCACAATCGGTCATTTTTGCTCTTTTATGTTATATTCTTTTTCATCGTCATCTCCCAAATGAATTGATGTCTTTTGTGATTCGTAGAAAAATTATTTAGTTAGATTAAGATAAAAACAACTTTAATCTCAAGTTTAAAGTTATACTAAACTCTTACTTGAGATCTCTGATATTGGTCCAAATCTTCATCATGACATCTTATATTTCGATTATATGTGTCCTCAGTGTAGCGGTACCCCTTTACATGGCTGGGGGGGGGGGTACAAATAAGAGGTGTGTCCCGAATATTCCTTAGATGAAATGGGCGAGTGGGCTCCATGTAGTATGGAGGAAGACTAATAAGTCTCTACTTCCTCGCTACAGATCTTGCTCCCTCTCATCTGATACATATAATTCAACATATAGTTGGAAACATATCATATAATTATATTAAACTAAAATAACTAAATATATTAACAAATAAGGTACATGCTTCTACGAGGCTTTATCAAAATGAGGATGTTCTGCAACAGGAGTATCATCACATTTATGTGCAAAAAGTCACAGATATCGATCCTGAAATGTAAGTTTTAGAAAATTATGACAATTAACATAGAGTTCATACTAGTATTGACATGAAATAAATATAAAGCGGTTATGAAAAATTCTCTCGCCTCAAGAGCGGACTACATTTCCTCATGGTCCATCCACGTCTGTGGGTCTTGGACCACCACTCCTTCACAGTGGCTTCCCTTTGCAATTTAACAACCTGCAAAAAATTATGTATGTAAATAAAGACAATAAATATGAGAATAAGTTATATATAACTATAAAAATTAAATTTTGATAAATATCATTCTAAACTTTGAAACCTACCAGCTTTGCTCGAATCTGATTGTGGCTCTTGGAGCCACTGGTCAACTTAATTGTTATTTTGACAGTTTGCCCTACCCACTATCGATCTTCTTGCAAACTCATAATCAGAACTAATTAATCTTAAGATGCCCCCTGTAGAACTATATAATCACCTAACATTATGACACACACACACATACATATACAAAATTTATAATATAAAAAAATCATTATAAGTGAGCAGTTCAACAAGCAGGAGTAAAGTTTTTCATCTCCTCATAGTCCATATAATATCGCACCATCTTGTTATGTGATTCTTTCCCAACCATGAGAAAAAAATAACTTATCATCTTATTCATATCGAGAGTAAAAGCACAACCATATTATTCTTTGCGCATTTGAGGGAAATTGCACAACATATTCTTTCAACTTTTACACAATACCAAAGATATACACAAACTTATTCATTATAATTGAACATTATAACCCCTTATCAAAAATTATATTAAATAACATCTCTTGTTCAGACACAGGAATGCGACGCCATCGGTACTCAGTTGCAGCCCCATGAGTTATGATATTGCTAGTAACCTCCTTAACAACCCTATTACTATTATTATTTAAAAATATCCTTAGAAAGTTTAGATAAATTCATTATGTATATTAAAGAGATTAAAATTAACTTATTAACTAATTTTACCTCCCATTTAATGCAAACATAAAGATTGTATTGAAATTTAAAGATTGAGCTCCTTTAGACGGCTTGGACACATCAACAAACAACCATGTAGAGGTGGCATATGTCGCATCCATAGACAAACACGTCGGAGAGGGATTAGGCGGTGGACTGGATCTCTCAACAAAAGCCGCTCTCTGATGTATCCCTCCATAGAAGGGAGGTGGAGGATAGCCGAGGGACTTGTAATTTGGGTTGCTAATCGAACCGAACTGTAACGAACATACCTATATTTGAATTTGGTTCGATAAGGAAGTTTGAGGGTTCGAGTTCGAGTTCAGCTCGATAAAGATTCATTAGTTTATGTTCGAATTTGAGTTCATTTGAAAACTGAACATTTGAGTTCAGTTCGATAATAGCTTTTTAGCAGTTTTTATTGACGCTAAACATCTTAAAATGAATAAGATCGAAATCCAAGTTCGATAACAAAGTTTGATAGTTCGGGAGCAGAACTTCTTGACAAAATAATAAGAATCCTTCTTCTTAATAAATCTGTTAAATTTTGATAAGATTTAATGAAATGATGCATGCAACATGATTTACACATACATATTTTATTTAATTACATCTCTAACATGCTTATTTTTATGCAAATCTGATCGAGATTTTGAATCACATGAATGCAAATTCAATTCAACACAGCTCAATGCTGTTGAAAAGATTATTCACGCAATTTTAATGAGACTGGGGTGTGAGTGTAGATAGACCCCTGTGTGAGCTGAAGGATGAGATAAGATTCTCCGATCCATGATGGATCTGAGTTGGGAGATGATGGAAGGATGACGAAGACATTGTGTGAATATGTTGGATATGAGTGATGAGTCTCATATTTGTAAGGTGAACACTTTGTGGTCCAGAGAATCCTCCACATCATCGACAACTCCATTGTGGAGGTGATGGTGTCATTGTCATGGAGCACGAGGTCCTCAATGGCACCGTCGATGCACAACCTCTTTGTGGGGGTCAGACTAAGTCTAGACACGTCATTGCTTATCACAATTGGGATTGAGGAGTTAGATGCGGGGGTGCGGTGAGACGAGATGATTGTGCAGGGGAAGGGAGGAGGGTTTAGGGTTTATGTTTGGGATAGAAAATCATGGCATTGGAGGAGAAAAGGTAGGTAGGGGCGAGCAAAAGGCGTGCCTTGGAAAGAGAGATTGGGATTTGGAAACGAGTTTAGGTTATGCTTGTGAGTTACAGGTGGGATCCTTGAGAAATGGGATCTCAAAATAGAAGTTGGGAGAGAGAATTATATAAAGATGGAAAATTAGTGTCCTTATGCTACATAAATGTAATATATATATGTGTGTGAAATAGCAGGTAGAACGAAGGAGAGAGTCGTACGATCTCACAAGGCGAGATCAAAATCGCTGAAGCGACCTCTCGCAAAGATCCTAAGCTAATTTTAACAATTAACCCATAATAATCGAATAAATAAAGCAATGCAGAGCAGAGATGCGTGGATCAAAATTTATTATAACCCTATAATGAGTGTGTATAGTGGACAAGTAGATAGGGGTCGAACACAGGGAACATGAGACGTAGCAATATGTATTATCTATAAAATAGATAATACAAGTGTACGTATATATGTATGCACAATGTCAATCAATGTTTTTGTGGATCTTTAATTAAATAAAATAATAATATATTTCTTTTTTTAGTTTTCTTATTTTAAATTTCTTTTTAATTTAATATACAATCAATATATATAAAAGAGTATATATGTAGGTATATAATGTACAATATATATATAATAAGTAACATATAGTAGGATATATATAGTAAATGTACAAAAATCAAAAAATATCCCAAAGAATAGTCCTTTTTATTTTTAGGGGTTTTAAAATATTTATAAGGCATTTATGATAATTAATATTAATTATAGGTATATAATACTATGTAGGGATATATAGGCTATATAGGGTAATATAATTATAAATATAGATAAAAATAGTCAAAAATTTCAAAATGAATATTTTTATATTTTAAAATAATCTTACGTTTTTGCTGATTTTTTTTATTTTTTGTAATTATTTGTATTTTTAAAATAAAAATACTAAATGAAAGACTTTTTTAAATAGGCCGGATTGATTTGAGAATTAAAAATAGCAAATGGTTCAAAATTTCTCAAAACTAATTTTAATACATGCTAATAAGTATAAATAGGAATGCAAGATTGAAACTAATATTTTTGGGATTTCTGAGAATATTTTACAGTTTTTTAGGGTTAGCAATGGTTTTTTTATTTTAAGAGTTTCTTTTGAGATTTTTTGTGATTTTTGGCTTAGAGTTATAAAATAGACTAATAAACAGTAGTTTTTTTGGTTTTTTTCGAAAAGGTTTTATTTTTTTGTATTTTATAAGTCAAATCTTGAATAAAATTGCTCTATTTAATTTTTACTAAATAGTAAATGCAAACAAAAATGGCAAATAAAATATACAACGTCAACAAGAAGCCAATCAAGCACTTACACTTATTTTTGCAAATTTTTAAGGTACATGAGCTATTTTTAATAAAAAGAAATGCATAAATAAAATTAAATCAAGCTGGTAGGGGTATAATTGTAAATAAAATAAAGCTCAGTGGCACAAATGCAAAATAACCATACATTTAGAACCACAACTTGAATTTTTGAGGCTAAATAGTAAATACAAAACCCAAGGGGTACGCCTGCAAAATGTCCCCTCCTGTGAAGGTCCACGTATGGTGACTGATGAATCCATGATTCATTAACATTCTTTTTGCATTTTATCTTAAAACCTTTAACAAATACTTGTATATATGCATTAAATCTCATCTTTTACTAAAACCACATTCATGAATCTTTTATGCATCAAAAACATGTAAATAAATAAAAGAATAAAAATAAAGAAAATAAAAAGAAGGAAAATTGTAGATATGTATATATATACAATATGACTTGTATAATATAAATATAGCTTAAAGATATATTTATATTACCTAACCCCTGAGACCAAGTCAGCATGGATTGGTTGACAAATAAAATAGTAGGGGGAGAAAAGGAAAGAAAACCATAACAATAATTAATTCTACACTCCACACATTATTCACTATTTTTCAAATAATTATCAAATATTTATTGATTTTTGGTTGATTCATTTATACATATTTTTCACCAAACTCTTTTCCTAATTATTCCTACAAATGTTTAGAAAAATAAAAAAATGAGTTAAAAATATTATCTTGTATATATGCCAAGAAATCCAACTTTCAAATTGTCAATTTCTCAACTTCCAAACATCATAACTTTCTCGTAAGAACTCCAATTTCACTGTACTCACCTTAAAATTCACAAAATAATATTTTCTAATTAATGGAGGTGATTTCACTAAAATTGGAGTCTGTTTGCAAAAAGTCGATTTTGGGACCTAATGACAACTGGGTTTTTAGGCTATTTATTTTATTTAGAACACATTACCTATAGTTTATCAATTTTATAAATTTTAATTATTTTCTTGATCTTGTATTTCAACCATGATTTATTTCAGATTTTTTGACACTATTTAATATTTTAAATAAATCAAATACCCTAATTTATAAATGAATTTGACATGTATAATATATACCTATATCTATTAATAAATTTAGACTGATTTATCGGAAAATTTCACATATACTCTGTTTATTTTGCTAGTAGTTAATAAAATATAAAAATGACATGTTATTTATTAATTTATTAAATTAAAACTCAAAAGTTCATTTATTAAGTATTTTATATACCTATGTGTTAATATTATATTTATATGTCATAAATTATTTACTATTTATGAAAATTAATTATTCCTTAATTTAGATAAATAATTATTTATATCTTTCGTTTGTATTCCTAATTAAAATAATATCACTATTATTGAATATCTATTTTATAATATATTTATTCTATTGGCCTACCAGGTGCTGAACGCGTCAGTACCTGGATTTATGGATGTGAATCAGGTCGGGTCCGGTTGGTCCCAATCCAGACCGAGCCCAGTTCCAATTTATGAGCTTGCGGGTTGGGCCTAAGCCCGTCGAATTTCTGAAATTGCAGCCCAAGCCCGAGCCCAACCCACAAGTGCATGGGTCGGGCCGACCTGCTATATTAAAAAAATATTTTAAATGTGAATACAATACACATTTAATATGTAAATATATGGATTGAATATGTATTTCTTCGAAACATGAATATAATTGATGTCTAAACAGCATAGAGTAACGACAATTTAAAAAGGAAGATCCACTGTGATATTAGAAATCAGAAATTACAGATGGAAAAAAAATCTCGGGCCTATATACGAGCCTATATTCGGGCATATACTCGGGCTAGCCCACGAGCTTCGGTCTTGGGCCTAAGATAGCCCGAACCCGACCCGAAAATTAGATCGGGTCAAAAATCAAGCCCAAGCCCGCCCGTTTATCTTTTAGGTTCGGGCCAGGCCTGGGCTTTATTGGATCGGGCACCGGCCTGGTTCGGGCTGGCCCAAAAATATGCTCATCCCTACCTGGGTTGTCTTACTCAAGAAGGTTTGTTGTGGTTCTGTTCCAACGAGACCTACTTCAACCCTTTCTCCTCGCGCCTTCTTTCATCCTAAGTTCAATCCAATCCATTCATCTTCTAGTTCTAACTACCTTCATTCACGCCAGCCATTAGATCGACTCCAGTCCTTCGCTATTCTTCCTATTTAGTTCCCTAAAGTTCATTCATTCGAACCAACTTCTCTGCTACCAGTTTAACTGACCCAACTACCCATCTTTCGAGCCTTGTATCTTCCTCCTCGGGTGATAGACAACGAAGATTGAAGGTTGACGTAAAAGAGGGATGATGGGAGAGTAGTTCTAATGCCCAACTCTGCCTTGAATCCCCTCCCACCTCGTGTGCGTAGAGCTCCGGGAACGCTACGCCGTCAAGCAAAGACCAGAAGGATTATACAACCTTCTACCCTAAGTATTTCTCCATTTCCCTTTTGATTTCATCGGTCTCTGTGCTGAATTAGGACCTTAATCCCATCTCTAGTGGTACTTAATCATCACTCTGTGCTGCAAATTCCAAATCATATCCCAAATTCATTTTGATCAACCTATTTTGCGTCTGAATATATCCTTCCTGGAAACGTATATGTCACCTACATTTTATCTAATACTTTGGCCGATTCTTACAAGAATAGAGCATTAGAATCTCGCATTGTAGGTATTATTTTCATATGGAGAGAACCCATACAGATCTGTAGCATATGAAGCATTAGGAATTCACATTTGATCCACCATAGAACTTGCATCTTGGTCTACAAACCCTAGACCCATCAACGATTCAACCTTTAGACATCGCATTCGTCTTCATCATCCATCATCCCGCCGCGGGTGAGCTCAAAGGGGATAGGCTATCCCCTCCTGGCCCTACAAGAGTTTGGTCACCATCCAACTACCACTGCTGATCGCCGAAGCAAAGAAGCCATCACAACCGCTCGTCAGATCGGGGAAGAACAACCGAAGAACACCCGCTGCGCAAATGTGCAACATGTGGCGCATCACACGGTCCAGATCAAGCCCGCATCTTCTAATCTCAGCCGTTGAATTCCAAATGGTGGAAAAATTGTACAGAAGCCCCCACGAAGCTCCAGATTCACAAGCTACCCAAGGAGTTTCCAAAAATTACATTTGGGTCCCCATGCAGGACCTAGTTGTAAGAGAACTTATTTTTCATAAAATTTTAGTCCCTATTAGGGACCAAACTAAAAACTTTTGTATTTCTTTTCTTTGTAGTTCTAACCCTGAATAGTGAACTTCGGACACCTTGTTGACATCATTTTTCATTGATTTTTTAGGGTAGTTACAGAGCTACCCTAGCGAGTTTTTGTTACATTTTCTAGGTTTTCATTGCGTATTTGATTTGATTTTTCGAACTTCGCATCCGTTTTGAGTTTTGTTTGAGTTTTCTCTTCGAGCCTGTTGCTCAAGTGTTTTCTTCGTGGATCTACTATATAGTATCATTCATCATGTTTATATCACTTTATACTATATTTTAGATCTCCATTATTTAAAAAATATCCCTCCGAAAATTAAATAAAAATTAGAAACTAAAAAGCAAATAAAATAATTAAAACCAATAAAAAGAGTGTCCTCGCTTTCTTCGAGAAGAAATTAAAAATCAAAAAAATATTCTTTTCTTAAAAATCTAAGTATTTCTATTCCGCTTCCTTGAGTTCGACCCATGGACACTTACCTAGATAAATAAAATAGTGAAGATAAAATAGAAGAGAGCTAACTTATACTTCTTCACTTCTCTCTCTCTCTCTCTCTCTCTCTCTCTTATTCTATTGATTTTTTGTTTGATTAATCGAAATTTTGTTTCGAGCGGTTTTCTACACTAACATATTCATTATACCGCTCGTAAAATTTTGATTATCAATGACATGGTGTTGGACTAAAGTGCATCATCAATAAGTACCAAGGGCATACATGCAAAATGTCCCAAAAGGTTTGTACTTAATTAAATAATGACAAGGCCTTTTACTAATAACAATAATGTAGAGGAGGTTAGATGCAAACATTACCACTTAACTGTATTTCATCCAACTACTGAGCTTCCGCCATGCGGACGGTCCAACTAACGATGTCGCAGGCCCATTTGAATTAAATGGATGGCCCAGATTAGATCTGGTCAGTGTTCTTCATCCATTGAGAATGGGGTTGCAAGAACATGTGAAGAACTCTGGTCCAACTAGCTTTGATTGTGCGATTCTCCTTGCTCTATCATCATCCTCTCAATCCGATGGGCTCAATAGCTTCCTGGCGTTCCTTCCCATGTAGTGGCGGACTCCGATGAAGATGAAGGATCTTAGGGAGCTCAGATGACATCTGAGGACCTGGGGGGTGCTCCAGATGTCCAATGAAGTTCCAGAAGGCTTCTTGGAGTCGCATACCTGCACCAAAATGATCCTTGGTTCGAGGGCTACTCCCTCGACCAAAGGGTTGAGCAAAAAGCGACGTGGGGTGTCATGGAAATGTAGCTCCAGCGAGGCGATGGATAGGAGCTCGTCTCCTAGACCCACGATGGATTAGGATAAAAGGATGGATAGATCGACAGAGAATGTGATGGGGATGAATGGATAGATCGATGAAGAATGGGATGGGGATGAAATGATGCGGAGATGGGGTCGGATTAACGGTGAGAGCATGATGAATCAGCCTGGAGCTCGATCTCCAGGTGGAGCAATTTGGACGTTTTTGATTTTATGATTAAAGATAAGATTAAACCTAAAATTGAGGTAAGGAAATTGAAATAGAATAGAATATATACCTAGGAACAAAAAATGGGGCCTCAACTTGGTCGGGATCGAGAAGGCGGAACCAGTTGATGGATGTACTATGGCGATGATTGGATCACCTCGTTCAACCACTCCTCCTCGCTGCAAATTCGATCTACTCCTGGTTATCACCAAGGAGAAGATAGGACAGGGACCTAAGGGGATAAAAGTGACCGAAAAGGGATCAAAATTGGAGGCGAAGCTAGAGGGGCCTATTTATAAGCTACAAAATGGATGAATTTCTCTCGAAGATGCTGCATGGATCGAGGGAAATCAATCTCTGGCCATGACATGAATGACAAATGTTCAATCTCCATGAAATGCATAACATGCCAAGCCAGAGCAACATGAGCTCGAGCGAATAAATGGGTGCAATATCATGTTTGATAGTCCGACACTCGAGGAAGAGAGAGGAGGGGTGGGTATTAACCCCATGTCAATGCGGGAAGGAATCTGGTTGGTCCATGTGGACCAATAACGAAATTCCTAGGCTGAAAAGATTGGTAAAATCAAAAATAAATAATAAACTAATTATCTAAATTTTTATTAAAACATGAAAAGTGTTGTAATTTAATGTAGTATTTTATGTATATTTTTATTTATTTTTTCGATGCCTCTTATTTTAAGTTAATATTTACATGTAAATTAGAGGTAAAAATACGTGTATTTGGGTATTTTTATTTCATATTATATATTTATTATTTTGTGCATGTATTTCATTTATTTTTGATTTATTTTAACACACATTTAATATTTGTATTGTATTTTTCTGAGTTTGTATGTATACTTAATTAATTATGCATATATTCTTTATAAGTACATATAAGTACATTTTACCTATGTATTAGAGTACATTATTTATTTTGATTTTGTTTTGATGATTTTATTTAGTTTGATTATGTACATATGTTTTAAATAATATCTACAATTTTATAAAAATAAAAGAGTTTGAAAAATACAAAGAATAAATATATTGAATAAAATATATAGGTATAGTGCATAATAGGTGTCCAAAACCTAAAATATGCATCTGTATAGTGCATAATAGGTGTCCAAAACCTAAAATATGCATCTTAACTCCAAATTAAATGAAACCATCTTCATTAAATAGCTTATTAATAGTTATATACAATAAATGCTATTTTGGTCCATTTTGATACAATATAGAGAAGATACAAGTATGTGAATTTTTTATTTTGCGTAGCCTGGGCACACTGTGCATTATTTTTCAATGAACTCAATTTCATATTTTTCTTTGTATTTTTATCTACTATATTCATGTTAAGGCTTTTATTATTTGAGGTGTAAAAATAATAATATAAAATAGATGCTAAAAAGTAATCGCACATGAATTAAAAATTAAGGTTTTTATGTCTATTCTGTACAATTCATCTGCCCTCTCTCGGTCAAATCATCATGATGACTGGGTCTTGGGGTCTAAGGCCACTCAACTCCTATGGTGTTCCATTTCTTTTTCTTTTATTCCTTTATTCTTTAATTTTGGAATTACGTACATTAAATAAACAATATGTTATACAATACTTCGTACAAATTACAGAGTGTTTATTTTGACAAATTGTTGATATATACATGCCTTTAGTTAGGTATTTAAGGCCAAAATGAAAGAATAACAATGATGAAATGGAGATTCATCACCCCCTATACTTACCTTTACTAGTCACTAGCCAACACTTATGCTTATAAGTGAAGAAAAGAAAATAAAGAAAAGAAAAAGAGAGAACTTGGATTGATTTTACTTTTAAACTTGTCCTCATAATATCAAAGTTTGGAGCTCAGTTAAATATTTGGATTTTGTAGTTTGGTCGGAACCTTATCGGGAATCGGACTTGAAACACAACGGCCTCTGATATTCACAAAACTCTGCCCTAGTCTCCTCAAAAGCCAGATTAGAGCAAGTCCATGCCATACGCAGTCCCTTATGACCATGAATCTATCTTGTATTGTGTGTGTGATATGTGACTCCTCTCGATTGAAGCAATAAAAGTCAGGCTTCTCCAACATGGTGACCCTAATTCCCCAATCCAACGACTCTTTCCTCAAGAGGTATTTCCTTCTAAGTTCAAATACAACCAGCTCATGAAGAGGAGGTGAAGAAGAAAAAGGATGATAGCCAGTGTTGCTACCCATCCTAGGGTGCTTGACCAGTGTACCCAAATCACCCGGCTGCAGGCTCACATGTATCTTTGACTTTGAAGATCAAGCTTTCTTATTGAAGATATACATATTCCGACAGGAATCGATTTTTCCTTGATTTTTTCCCATATATCTTTTTGGAGTTTTTGGTTTTTGCATTTTTTATATACTATTTATAACAACATTTACATAAGGACTTTTTCCTCTTGAGCCAGTAGACTATCCATCTTTTGAAGCATTACCGCAACCCATGACATTCTGTCTTTAGACCTCACGACTACATGATTGGGTCGGGGTAAAATGACCATGATATTGTGACTTTGTATATTTCCATTCGCTTGTGTCTCGTGCCGACAAATCTAGACCTCTACCACTTCACCTTAGTTGAGCAAGTTGCAAGGTGCATGTATGCAAGTTAAGTCATTGTCGACAAGAGTCATGCGTATGTTCCGAACTACTCTACTTAGACAGTCAACACGACATTGAACCTAGTCTCGTGATCTCAGAGAATTAAGTCTAGTAGACCTGAAGTATCTCAATTCTAGTTCTTTTAATGTTCCTGTGAGTAAGTAGACTAAGGTCCAACCAAGCTCCAATCTCCGGATTTTATTTAGACTTGTTCAATCATCATCATCAATCCGAAAAATGCAAATGATATGCAATGTAAATAAAATATTTTTGTGAAGCTATTTTCTGATTTTGAACTTTTTTATAGATTTTTGAAAAGGTTTTCCAATTTTTTATGCAATTTTTGAAAATATTTTGCAAAATTTTATGGGTTTTTGGTTTTTGCAAAATTTTAGTTATTTTTCAAAAAACAAAAAGGGGTTGTCAAAGAAATCTGTGCAGATATCTAGATAGGAGTGCATCTTGTTATTTACATGAATTAGGGTTCAAGAATTTACAAAAGTTAGTTATTTACAAGTTTATGTACAAGGTTTGTAAAGAGCTTTGTTCCATTAAGTACAAAGTTCTCAGAATAGTTTTGAAAAACTTTATTTTGCAAATAATTCTGACAAACAATTTTTTACAAATATTTACAAAATTGAAAATCATTTTGCAAAGTTTTTCAAACAGTATGTATAGATTTTTAGAAGTATTTTTGCAACCATTTTCCAAACCATTTGCAAATAGATTTTCAAAACATTTTATTCATACAAAAGAATGCAACTTTTACAAACAAAATATTTTTACAAAGGTTTACAAATATTTTCCAAAAATATTTTTCAAGCGATTTTCAGAAGATTTTTAAAGATTTTTCCAACCATTTTCAAACATTTTGCAAAATATTTTAACTAGTTTATTAAATGTATTTTCAAAGAATTTGATGCGTGTTTTGATTTATTAATTAGCCATATTATTGACAATACACAAAGTATGAGTTATGGCTAAAATATATACAACGTATATATGAGTGCCTATATTTAGCTTGAGCTATGTCCTCATAGATCGGAGAGAAAAGGAAGACAAAACTTGTACGAAGTATAGGAAAGACTATACTACGATGACTGGATACTGAGTGAGAATACAACCGCCCCCCTGTACTTAGGATTTAATAATCCTAAGTATAATAGACTATACATAAGGCAGGGAGGGTCGAGGGTGTAAATAAACAAACCTTTCAGCTCAGCTTGTCTCCCCCTATACTTAGGGTAAAATATCCCTAAGTATAGACAAGATATCAAGAGTTGAGGAGATAGGCGAGGGGATTAAAGAATGAGCACCCGCATACACTCATGCCCCCTATACTTAGGATGAAGCATATCCTAAGTATAGAAATGATGAATGGGATGAGTGACCTGTCAGAAGAATGAAAGAATGAAACACGAAAAGAAGAAAATAAGAAAGAAGAAAAAGATTAATTAATAAAAAATGTTTATGATAGCCTTGTATGAGTCTATTGATGCCGTGACTAGGAGTTCTTCATTGTAGACCACCTGAATAGAGTCAACCACAGACAAAGGTATCGTGCTCGAGATAAGGCTTCAGAAGTTGTCCGTTGATGATGAAGGGTTGTGCATCAGATGAAAATCCTGATATGACAACACTATCGTTGTCACATACATGCTTCACTATGAATGGCCCGTTCCACTTGCTTTTCAACTTCCCTAGGAATAGCTTCAACTTTGCAAAAAATCAAACCTTCTGACTCGGCTCGAAAGTCTTGCAACAGATGTGCTTGTCATGCCACTTCTTGACCTTCTTCTTGTACATCAGGCTGTTGTCATATGCATAGTCTCTAAACTCAAATAATTTGTTCAGATCTAGCTTTCTTTTCTTTCCTGCTTTCTTCGGATACAAATTACAGATGTTAATTACCCACACAGATTTAAGAATTAATTCAACATGCAAATGTCATGGCTTGCCATACACCATGCAGTAGGGAGACATTCCTAAGGGAGACTTGTACGTTGTCTGATAGGCCCATAAAACAGAATCAAGCAGTTGAGACCAACTCTTTCTTTATCAACACACAAGCTTTTGGAGAATCATCTTGATTTCCTTGTTCAAACATTCTGCCTAGCCATTAGACTGTGGGCGGTATGGAGAAGCTACTCGATGTTCAATGCAAAATTCATGAGTCAGCTTCCTTGCTTCTTTGTTAATAAAATGCCTACCCACATATGATATCAGAATTCTAGGAATCCTGAACCTTGCAATAATGTGATCTCTTAGAAACTGGAAGACAATACAATTGTTGGCAGCTCGGGTAGGGATAGCATCCACCTAACGACTTAAGTTATCAACAACAAGCAGAATATACTCATATCCCTAACTATTGGGAAATGGACCCATGAAGTCAATGCCCCATGCATCAAACACACCTGAAATATGAATATATTTGAGGGGCATTGTATCTCTCATTCCAATGGTGCCGCCCATCTTCTGATAGTCAATACATCTTTTCACATAATCTTCTGCATCTTTAAAGAAAGTTAGCCACAAAAGGCCGTATTGTAGCACTTTTGCTGCCATACGCTTCTCAGAGTGGTGTCCTCCTGATTCTCGGGCATGTCAATGCTTGAGGACATTGTGAACTTCGTCTTGAGAAATACATCTCCTTCAAATGCAACCCACCCCCTCATAAAAGAGATATGTGTCCTCCCACTGATGGAAATGAACATCTGATAAAAATTCGGCAACTTTTAGTTTCGAATAATCTTATGGAGTTCTCTTGAAAACATTCACAACATCAGCAAACCAGGGGAGCGAGGTGACTGACAGAATGGCTTCATCCAGAAAGGTCTCAGTAATTGGAAACAAGCTCTACTGAGGAGTGTCCATGTAACGCCCTGCCTTGGCAAGGGCGCATCTGGACGCCCATTTATAAAAAATTACTCAACAATAGTTATATACAATCTGCACGATAAACCATTCATACAAAAAAATGGCAGGAGAAAAATTCCAATCAATTAGAAAATGTCCACAACTTAAGATGACAAGAATAATCCAAAATTTATTTATTACATCACCAATAGAGGAAAAGGAAAGACAATGAAAGTAATAAGATCCACTAGATATCAACCTCCGAAATGATTCTCAGCTGCGTTGCCAAAAACTCTCTCCTCGGTCTTCTGCTCAAGACTTCCTGTTGGATTTCCAAGAGGGGTAACTTGTGAGTCACTGACCCAGTGCTTATATAACAGTAATTATAAATGAAAGATTTTAGGTAGGGAATGCAAAAATATATAACAAAAATATTCTAAAGTACTCATGTAGGTTGCCTCTAATTATGTTCCTAGCTTCAAGTAAATTTTATGACACTTTACACAATTAATCCATTTCCTTAGATTCTTTTAACCATAACTTTATTCATTTATTTATTTAATTCCGTACTCATCCGTCAAAGGAGAAAGTCTAGGCTGTGAATGAAACCTGCATCACTCCATTCATAGTATATACTAAAACCTGTGCGTAAGCGTGATCCTTCCATCAGTCTGGTTGGTAGTACTCTATCTCTCAAGTCAAGGGACAAATAGCCCAAGGAACCATGGCTCCGTCTTCTGAGTAAACCAGTGAGTCTTACATGCCCAAACAAAAGACTACGGGTACATATCCGTATGGTGTAATGCACGTGTGCATCCACCCAATTCTCTAGAGTACCGACCACCACCCCACTCTGTGATGCCTCTCAAGTGGGGGTGACTAACTGTAAGCTCAATCGGACCACAAGGGTCTGCCTTATTCAAAGCCTTCAAAGCATGGGCCAAGATAACAATTTCCACTATTTATCAATCGAAACTCATTACTCTATCGTGCCCTAAAATCGTAAATTATATTGTTCGTACATCTTTTGATATAAACATAACCATCCGACACAAAAAATATAGTGCATTAGATTTCTCACCATACTGTGATTAGTAAAAGGTTTATGATAGATACTTTGTCTAACTTTGCTTGATCTGCTAGGGTTTGGGCATATGCCTCTAATCATATTAAAATGAGCAACTCTCATGGCTAGATGTTATAAAGGAGTAATACCAAAGATCAATGTATACACATTAGAAACAACTCCTTTCAAGAAAATCCCATCAGGCCTTGTTTCACTTGTGATCGGATCCCTAAATAATAGGTTTGATACAAGGTAAATTTCCTTACGATCATTAAGTCATACCATTTATCCAGTCCACGTTTACAAGCAATTCACATCTTCTTCATGCATTTAACTATACGTCAAGAAACTAATATACCACTTTCCCACCCACCATGGGGTTTAAAATTAATGATCCAAATCTAGATAGCAGAGGGTAACAAGTAATAGCACAGATTGTGCATCAACGATACTGATATAATAAATTCTATCCAAATCCAGATCTATACATATATATAGACCATACTAAAGTCCCTCACTAGAGAATTGATGCAATCTTTATACTATCCTAACAAATTATTATATACTTGTATCAATGCCATTCACAAACTCTTGGAAATAAGACTGTAGTCGGCAATGCATGATATATACACATCCATATGCTCGCTGTGTAAATCCTAATATACAATCCAAGATAACTGACATTATACATTATCCCTTGCTAAAAAGATATGATTTGTTGAGGTCCCATATCATAAATAATAATAATAATAATATGCCAATAAAAAATCTAAGAGTCATGATTTGTATAACATCACATCCGTCCATGCAACAAATAGAAAGTTACATCTTCTAACTATTCCCAATATTTCCGATATCATAGGTTGATGCACCACTGGTATTGCACCCATATACGTACCTTTAACGTAGTACCTACGACTGCAAATGGTATTTTGAACAATGTATTTTTTCCATTCAAAAGATTAGAACATGTCACAACATTCGATAATATCGAAAACATGAGATCATATGACGCTCGCAAGGACGAAACCTAGACATATTTACAGTAAAAGTATAAGGCTTAGAAGAACGGAAATCACGATGCACCAACAACAAAGAGGTGATCCCAGGAAAGGATCAAAACGAAAACATCAAACCCCATAATCAACAAAGTCCATTATTGCAAGGTATGTGAAATAAAATGGAGAATGTCAAGAACCGTTACCTACACGCGAACCTGTTGATCCGCACACGATCAACGATATGAGTGGTGCAATACCTTTCCCTTTCAATGACATTCTTCCTCCTCTCCTTGTAACGAAGCTTCAGAGCATCATGGCTCGCCAAAGGGAAGAAGCTCTTCCTCTCGTCTCTCTAGGGAAATAGAATGAAGGAATCAACTTCGAGAAGGGTGAGAATGGAAGGAGATCAAAGGGATCTTAAAGACCATTCAATGGTGAAAAATAGGAAATAAGGTTGTTAATTTTGAGGTAAAATTATGCCTCAAAATATCTCCAACGTGTGCAATAAGGTTCAAACCCGCGGATCTACCTTCCATAAAATCAAAAAAATCTCGGTTCACTAAAAAGGGTATAACTTCCTCATACGAACTCAGATTAGCACATTCTTGGTCTCGTGGGAAAGCTTGTGATAAGACGCTTCTTTTGAATATAATATTGTATATGTTCTAATATTTCATAAAAGGCCGAAATTTATCATGATAACCTAAAAAACAATCTCGTCCCCAAGACTTAAGATGTAGGGGATCTAACATAACAACCTTAAAAGGTTGAGCCTAATCGATTGACCGATAAAGACATAAGTATGATTTAGAGATTACCTTCAAAAAGATGTGGGTAGTCCTGTCGCATATCTACCTGGGGCTCCCAAGTGGCCTCTCCAGAGTTATGTCGCTGCCAAAGGACCATCATCAATGATATCTCCTTATGCCTCAACTTCTTCACTGAGTGATCTATGATCAGGGTCAGTTCCTCAGGATAGCTTAGGTCTGTGTCCATGATGAATCTCGGATTCATCACTCTAAATCTCATTAATTAAGCTCAAATCCCTCAAAATCAACATCACTTCTTCATTTATTTTGCATAATTAACATTCATGCATGTTTTCATAAGAATTACATTTTAGCACTAATTTCTGCACAAAATAAGAAGCCAAAAATCACAGCCAAAATTGACCTGTAAATAGCGTAACTTCCCGGATTTTTAACTAATTCATGCTAACTCTGAATACAACAAACCACTCCATTGTGTACATATCACTAACAAGAATAAATGAAAAATACAAAAAAATCATTAACCCAAATAAGTGGACCAAAAACCCAAACCCTAGTTTCAGGATTTCCAGACTAAAAACCTCATAGATTCCCCATCCAGTGTCCATTTTAATCATACTCACTTTTGAAATAATATACATTCAATTACCTTCAAAACAAGACCAAGTTCAAGTGAATCGGAGCTTGTATGTGAAAGTTGGGTTTTGGGCCTCTTTTGTACATTTTGCATTTTAACGGTTTTTGACCTATTATTTTATGTACATAATTAATATTTTAGTTGATTTCTTTTTCATTTGTCTTCTTTGATAAAAGTTTTATTAAAGTGCGTAAAAATCCAAATCCAAATTGAGCTTGAAATCAAAGAAACAAGTTGAGTCCAAGTCTTCACTAACCGACTGTACAAAATTGGTCTTTTTCATATTTTATTTTATTTCATCTTTTTCTTAATTAAAAAAAATTATATTAATGTGTAATGATTTATCTTTGATTTTACCATATTTTTTTACGGATTTTTATCTGGTTTAAAAATGAGAAAAAATTATAAAACCCAAAAATCAAGATATTCTATGTACATGGGATACCCCAAAAAATATGACTTTGTGTAATTGATCGATTTTGGTTTTGATGTCTTCATAAAAGTGGTAGATCTCATCGAGACGAGCAATTTTTGTGAATAAACTTTTTTGATCCAAGGCCGTTTACTATTTCTTTTGTATTTTTAAAGTGTTTCTTTTTGTTTTTTATGGTGCTGACACGTGGCAGCTCCTGGAGCCGCCACGTGTCAGTCGTTTTTGGCATTTTATAAATTCTTTTTTATAAAAAATAAAAAAATAAAATAAAAAATTATTAAAACTCCCCCGTACATGCGAGGCACATGCCACCTAGGCACGCGCCAAGCACGTGCCCTGCCGCCCTCTCCCCTTGATGCCACGTGGCTCCATCATGGCCGTCCGATCTCGGCCGATCGAACGACCACTGCTCATCATCCCCAACCTCCCAACTTTCCCAATTACACCATCGGCTTTCCCCTTTTGCTCCGTCGCCACGAATCCTCCCCTTGCCGCAAATCTCGCGCCACCGCCGACCATCAAATCTCCCCCAAATCGAATCACCATCTCCGATTTCGCATCCCTCAAAATTCTCTATCGCCAATCAAATCCCCCATCAAACCAACATTCCTTCCCCGTCGAGCTACTCCGTCCCTATAAAAGCTCCACCGCCGCACCTCTGAAAAATATTTGCCGATACTCCTATTGTTCAAAAACCCTCTGGTGGTGACAGCCTGGAGGGTCTTCAATCGCGGTGAGATCCGAAGCGTGATCCGCTTCATTACAGCACCACCACCCCCCCGGTGTACTGCCTTTGCTCCAGCTAACGGATGTAGAGCCCACGACGACTACCAACGACACCTTCGCCTCCGACATCCTTCTCCGCTACCTTCGCCAATGCTACGACCTCCATCATCGACTGCAACATCAATGGACTTGGACCTCCTTCTCCGACAACCACCAGTCGCCAGCCTCTGCTGCTCCGCCCGGTCTCTTCAACAATGACAACTGCTTCGCAAGGCCTTCCTCGTCTCCTCCAAAGACACCGAAGCCACCGCCGACCAAGCTTCCTCCGCTATCCAATGCCGACTGTCGCATCAATGACCACCGCCACCAGCAAAGATCCCGACCCTCTGTCTCTGCCTCTCCGTCGCTCCACCGCGCCGCCAGGTCAAGCCCGAGGTCCCCGCCACGTGCCGCGCACGTGGAGGCAGGGGACGTCAGCAGGAAGCCAGGTTCCAGGGGTCAAGTGCGATGCACGTGACCCGCTGGAGAATTTGCAAGAGCCCCCTGGAGGTCCTTATATTCGCATCAAAGTCCAGGTCTAGAGAGCACGTGCCACGCATGTGCCTCTCTGGCAAAATTGCAACCCCCCAGATCTCTCGATAATTACACAATAGCCCTCACTGCATTTTTTATATTTATTTTACTTATTTAAATATTGCAGAAACACCCATGTCTTTCCCCTTCATTCTAGACATCTACATTACATTATTTAATTATTCAAAAATAACATTTTGTTTGTCAATTAATTCTCTACGTTCTGATATATTGTGGATATTTATGTGATTAATGGTTGATTAATAATTAATTGTTTTGTGGAAAATTGCATATTTTACCCATTTTATGCTTTGAAATTCATATTTGATTAACTGTTGCTCTAAAAATTCCCAAAAAATCACATATTGTAAAATTAATAATTGTGCTTGACATTGTGCCCAAAAAGAATCATATTTGCATGCATAATTTGCCCTGTAAAAATCATTTTGCATATTTCAGTGTTTGATTTTTAATAGGTATTGAAACTAGTATTTTCGAGGTTTAGGATTTTTCTGAGATCAATCACCTAGGTGACAGATTTAGATAATTTTGTTCCTTTAAAATAATTAGGTTTATATTTATTATAATTAAATATTGAAATTCATTTTGTTTGCATTTAAAAATTCATAAAAAATTCACCTTGCATCCAAAAATTCTAAAAAAATTATAGTGCATTCATTTCATCATATTTTCCATTGTGGCCAAGTTTCGTATTTTTCGGACATCATTTGATCGACTTTTACATTTTAGTCCCTAAAATAGGCTAAAATTGCATTTTTCATCTTTAATTGCATTAAAAAATTACAAAAAAAAGACCGCCTCGAAAACCGCGCATGATTTTTGATAGACATAATTCTAGGTTATTCCTTTGCCTCCTTGTGTTCGACCTTGGGACTTGCCCAAGTAAAATAAACATTAAACCACAATATTAAAAATTGAATAATTATTTGTGGTTATTTACTTGACCGATTCCGATGGCCGCCTACAACGAAATGACAAATCATCATTTTTACGCACGATCAGACACACATCCCATTTAACATAGCGAATTTCGGACTCGTCAATACACATGAAGATCATCGTAGCTGATCACGTGTGATTTGTCATGCATATACTTCCTTAGGTTGGAAATGTGAAAGATGTTATGCACTCCCGACAGTTGAGGGGGTAGTGCCAACCTATAAGTAACATTGCCAATTCTGTCAAGGATATCAAAAGGTCCAACATACCATGGGGCTAACTTCCCCTTTACTCCAAACTGTTGCACTCTCTTAGTTGGAGATACTCTTAGGAAGACAAAATCTCCAACTTCAAAGCTAAGGTCGGTGTGTCATTTATCACTGTAGCTCTTTTGTCTACTCTGTGCAGTAAGTAGTTTTACCTGGGCCATCTTAACAGCCTTAGCAGTTTCCTCCAAGTATTCCACCTTATGCAACTGATTATGCCTGACCTCCTGCCAACTCAATGGTGTAGTACATCATCTCCCATATAAAGCCTCGAAAGGGGCCATGCCTATGCTGGCATGGTAACTATTGTTGTATGAAAATTCAGCTAATAATAAATGGCCCTTCCAAGATCCTTTCCACTCTAGCACACATGCTCGAAGAAAGCCCTATAAAGTTTGCATAGTCCTCTCAGATTATTCGTCATTTTGAGGTTGGTAAGCTGAACTGAGGCATAATTGTACTTACAAAGAGTTCATAAACTCTCGTCAAGAATTGGAGGTAAATCTCGGATTACGATCAGATATAATTTGCTTCGATAGATTCTGAAGCCTGACAATCTCTTTGATAAAAACCCCTACGAGCTATACTGGAGTGCAAGCCATGCTCACAGATATAAAGTGTGCTGACTTTGTAAGCCTATCAACCTCTATCCATATGGCATAATGATCGCTAGAAGCTCTAGGAAGTCCTATAATAAAGTCCATAGCTATGCCTTCCCATTTCCACTCGGGAATTGGAAGGGACTGCGGAAGTCCATGTGGATTCTTATGCTCAGCCTTAATCTGTTGGCATGTCGTACACCTTGCAACAAAATCAGCCACATCTCTTCCCATCTGCTTCCACCAGAAATCTTTCTTTAATACTTATACATCTTGGTGCCACCAGGATGTATCGATAATCAGGAGATATATGCCTCACACATGATCTCATTTATTAGTTCCATATTCACGGAACACACAAACAGTTGCCATTTCGTAGATGGGATTCACTCGTGTATGGCCTACAACTAAGTGCATTTGTCACCACATTTGCCTTGACAGGGTGATATGATATAGTGCATTCGTAATCCTTCAAGAGCTCCATCCATCGTCGTCCACGCATGTTTAGTTCCTTCTGATCAAACAAATATTTTAGACTTTTATGCTCCGTAAAAATCTCAAAAGCCACCCCATATACATAGTGCCTCCACATCTTCAGAGCAAAGGCAGCTGTCGGAAGCTCCATGTCATGAGTCAGATAATTCTTCTCATGTAGTTTTAATCGACGAGATGCATATGCAACAACTTTACCATGTTGCATTAAAATTGCACCTAATCCCTCATTCGACGAATCCGTTTATACTGTGAATCCGTTAGTTCCTGATGAAATCACCAAGATGAGAGTTATAGTAAGTTTGTCCTTCAATGTTTGGAAGCTTTGCTCACACTTGTCTGTCCAAGTGTACATTGTCTCCTTCTTGGTCAGCTGAGTGAGGGGAAGGGCAATCTGAGAAAACCCCTTCACGAATCTTTAATAATATCCAGCGAAGCCAAGAAAACTACGGATCTATGACATGTTCTTTGGTTGTACCCAGTTAAGAACTGCTTCAATCTTCGTAGGATCCAAAGCAACTCCTGCACCTGAGATGTTATGGCCCAAGAATGCCACTTCTCGAAGCCATAACTCACACTTACTATACTTTACATATAGCTTGTGTTCCTCAATATCTCTAGCACTGTTTGTAAGTGTATTCATTGTTTCTCCTCATCCCATGAGTAAATAATGACCATCATCAATGAAAACTACAACAAAGTTATCAAGAGATGGCCTGAACACCCGATTCGTCATATCCATGAAAGCAACTGGGGCATTTGTTAAGCCAAAGGGCATCACCAAGAACTCATAATGCCCATACGTGGTCCGAAATGCAGACTTAGGTATATCAACATCCTGAATCCATAGGTGATGATAACCAGACCGAAGATCAACCTTGGAGAAAATGGATGACCCATGCAGTTGATCAAAAAGATCCTCAATCCGAGGCAAGGGGTAACGATTTTTTATTGTCACCTTATTTAGCTGCTGATAATCTATATGCATGCGCATAGATCCATCCTTCTTCTTAATAAAAAGGACCGGTGCCCCCCATGGTGAAGTACTAGGGCGTGCGAAGCCCTTCTCCAATAATTCCTGCAGCTGCACCTTAAGTTCCTTTAGTTCAGCTGGCGTATTCTGGTATGTTGTAATAGAAATTGGTTGAGTTCCCTAGATGAGACCTATTTCGAACTCTACTTCCCTTTGTGGAGGAAGTTCAGATAATTCATAGGGGAAACATATAGAAAGTTCTTAACAATTTCTACATCAGAAATATCCTTTTGATGCATTTGATCCCCAATGACATGGGCAATGTACCCCTCACACCCCTGATCAAGCAAGCGATGTGCTTGTAATGCTGATATGCATGCTACTCATCCAGATGAGGCACTACCATCAAACATGAATTCCTGTAAATCGGGGATCGTGAAAATGATTCATTTATGGAAGTGATCAAGGCATGCATGGTGGTTCTCAATCCAATCCATACCAAGAATAACATCAAAGTCTTCCATCTATAAGAGTAATAGGTATGCTTCTAGCATATAACCCCCTATATATATACCAGACAGTCGAGAAACACCCGATGGACCACAAACAACTGACCCCCATGTCCCTTGATAAGATAAGGGTCTGTAACTGTGGTAGGCTCTTGGCCTAAGATACTCGCGAAGCTCAACGATATGAAAGAATGTGATGCACCGTAGTCAAAGAAAGCATGTGTTGTAAAGTCACCTATAGAAATCATATCTTGCACTACCGAGCCTGAGGCATGAGCTTTTCCGTTAATAATAGCATTCAACTATCCATCTCTTTGTGATCTACTTGAGTTTGCCATGCTCCGAGTCTGGTAAGGTTGTCCCCTTCCTCTACAAGATGTAAAGCCATGCCCATGTTGCTGGGGGCATCCTCCTCGTACTGTACCTCTGAAATGTGAAGATCCCAAGGGACAATTTGACCTGAGGTGGCCCTTCTGGTTGCATCGATAGCAGACACGATTCTCTACAAGTGCATTTATAGCGGTACTCAATATCGGTCTGGATGTCTCTGCTGGCTAAGAAAGTGCTTGCCTAAGGTATGGGCTCCCTGTGAGCAAACCTGGTTATATCCCAGAGCGATGAGGGTGGAAGCGTTGTCCTGTAAGTGCTCCTGCCCTGTCATTACGAGTTGTCCTGCCAGAAAAGTTCGATCTCATCTACACTGATTTACTCTCGCGTAAGTCTTGCTCCACCCAGGCAACAACATCAATCACTTCCTTCATTGTGACCAAATGAAGGGGCATCAATCTCTCGTGAATCTCTTTGAGAAGACCATGAAAGAACTTGAATGCCTTGTCAGACTCAGTTGGCACAATGCTTGCAACATACTTTAGCAACTCTGAAAATCTGTTTATATAAGTAGTCATGGTTCTATTCCCTTGCTCGAGTAGTGCGAACTCCATGCACTGCTGCTCTATCCAGTATTCCGGGTAGAAATGCCTCCGGAAAGCCTCAGTAAACAACTCCCAAGTAGACGGCGTTGCAATCTATGGCTCCAAGAAGTCCACCATTCCTCAGCATAGCCAGCTAAGAAGTATGTAGCTAGGGTTACCTTCTCTTCATCTGGTACATGTATGGTATGGAAGACCTTCTCTACCTACTTCAACCACCTCTCTGCCTCATCGGGGCTTGTGTTTCCCAAGAATTTTGGTACCTTCTCCTTATGATATTTTGAAAAGACATCTTCCTACCGTGGTGGTGGAGGAGGTGGTGGTGCAACATGGCCAGCTCCCCCACGCATGTCAGACCTACCCTCAGATACTGATATGGAGAATAACTCTTCAAGAGCGAGCTGTCTTTGTTGCACATCTTGCAACAATACCATCATTGCAGTTAATTGTTGCGTGGCCTGATTTCTACGAGGCGACATGACCGTTAAAAAGATCAGAGAGTGAAGAGATTCAAGGTTTAGTGGACTATGACAATTTTATACGTGAGTTGAGGGTCTACTGGTCTAACATATGAAGTTTTTCTTCATATCATACAATTGTCTGCAACTGCTGGGGTAATTGAGCTCTGATACCAAACGTAACTCCCTGCTATGGCAGTGACGCATCTCGATGCCCATTCACAAAAAATTACCCAACAACAGTATCCAATCTGCACGACAAACCATTCATACAAAAAATAACAAGAGAAAAATTTCCAATCAATTAGAAAATGTCCACAACTTAAAATGACAAGAATAATCCAAAATTTATTTTATTGCATCACTAATAGAGGAAAAGGAAGGGCAATGAAAGTAATAAGCTCCATTGGATATCAACCTCCCAAATGATTCTCAACTGCGCTGCCAAAAACTCTTGCCTCGGTCTCCTGCTCAAGACTTCCTGTTGGATTTCCAAGAGGGGTAACTTGTGTGTAAAATGACCCAGTACAGATATAACAACAATTTTTAAATGAAAGATTTTAGGTAGGCAATGCAAATTGCAGTAACTAAATCGATATAACAAAAATATTCTAAAGTACTCATGGAGGATGCTTATAATTATATTCCCTGCTTCAAGTAGATTTTATGACACTTTACACAATTAATCCATCTCCTTAGATTCCTTTAACCATAACTTTATTTATTTATTTATTTAGTTCCGTACTCAGCCGTCAAAGGAGAAAGTCTACGCTAAGAATAAAACCTACATCGCACCATTCATAGTGTAGACTAAAACCTGTGCGCAAGCGTGATCCTTCCGTTAGTCCGGTTGGTAGTACTCTATCTCTCAGGTCAAGGGCATATAGCCCACGGAATTGTGGCTCCGTCATCCGATTCAATCGGGTGAGTCTTACTCGCCCAAACAAAAGACTACAAGTATATATCCGTATGGTGTAATGCACGCATGCATCTACCCAACTCTCCAGAGTACCTACCACTACCCCACTCTGTGAAGCTCCTCGAGTAGGGATGACTAACTGTCGGCTTAGCCGAACCACATGGGTATGCACCCACCTTGCAGTACTTATCTTTTATACCCCACATGTGTATTATGCCTGACTAAAAGCCTTCAAAACATGGGACAAGATAGTGGTTTCCACTATTCATCAACCGAAACTCATGTACTTTATCGTGCCCTCAAATCATAAATTATATTGTTCGTACATCTTTGATATAAATATAACCATCCGACACAAAAATATAGTGCATTGGATTTCTCACCATAATGTGATTGCTAAAAGGTTTATGATAGATACTTTGTCTAATTTGCTTGATCTGCAAGGGTTTGGGCATATGCCTCTAATCATAATAAACCAAGCAACTCTCATGGCTAGCATATTATAAATGCGTAATACAAAAGATCAATGTATACACATAAGAAACAACTCCTTCCAAGAAAATCCCATCAGGCCTTGTTTCACTTGTGATCGGATCCCTAGATAATAGGTTTGCTACAAGGTACATTTTCCTTACGATCATTAAGTCATATCATTTATCCAGTCCACGTTTACAGGCAATTCATATCTTCTTCATGCATTTAACTATGCGTCAAGAAAATAATATACAAATTTCCCACCATCGTGGGATTTAAAATTAATGATCCAAATCTATATAGCAGAGGGTAAGAAGTAATAGCATATATTGTGCATCAGGGATACTGATATAACTGATTCTAACCAAATTTAAATCTATACATACATATAGACCATACAAAGTCCGTCACTAGAGAATTGATACCATCTTTATACTATCCTAACAAATTATTATATACTGTATCAATGCCATTCACGAACTCTTGGAAATAAGACTCTAGTCAGCAATGCATGATATATACACATCCATATGCTCGCTGTGTAAATCTTAATATACAATCTAAGACAACTGACAATATACGTTATCCCTTGGCTAAAATATATTATTTGTGGAGGTCCCATATCATGAATAATAATAATAATCAACTAATAAAAAAATTATCTACAGGTCATGATTTGTATAACACCACATCCGTCCATGCAACAAATAGAAAGTTAAATCTTCTGACTATTCCCAATATTTCTGATATCATCATATATAGGTTGGTGCACCATTGATATTACACCCGTATGCGCACCCTTTATTTAGTACTTATTGCACCTGTATGCATACCCTTTATTTAGTACTTACGACTACAAATGATATTTTATAACAACGTATTTTTTTTCCATTCGCAAGATTTGAACATGTCACAACATTCAGTAAATCGAAAACAAAAGATCATATGACGCTCCCAAGGACGGAACCCATACATATTTACATTAAAAGCATAATGTTTAGAAGAACGGAAATCACAATGCACCAACAACAAAGAGGAGATCCTAGGGAAGGATCAAAAGCAAAACATCAAACCCCATAATCAACAAACTCCATCATTGCAAGATATGCAAAATAAAAAGGAGAATGTCAAGAACCGTTACCTACACGTGAGCCTGTTGATCTGTACATGATCAACGATATGAGTACTGCAACGCCTTTCCTTGCGTCGGCATTCTTCCTCCTCCCCTTGTAACAGAGCTTTGAAGCTTCGTGCCTCACCAAAGGGAAGAAGCTCTTTCTCTCGTCTCTCTAGGGAAAAAGAATGAAGAAATCAACTTGGAGAAGGGTGAGAATGGAAGGATATCAAAGGGATCTTAAAGACCATTCAATGGTGAAAAATAAGAAATAAGGTTGTCAATTTTGAGGTGAAATTATGTCTCAAAATATCTCCAATGTGTGCAATAAGGTTCAAATCCGTGGGTCTACCTTCCATAAAATCAAAAAAATCTCGGTTCACTAAAAATGGCATAACTTCCTCATACGAACTCGGATTTATACATTCTTGGTCTCGTTGAAAAGCTTGCGACGAGACACTTCTTTTGAGATGATATTTTATATGTTTCAATATTTCAGAAAAAAATGAAATTTATGGGGCATTACAGTCCAGCAGCTCTGGTAATCTTGACAAATGATCTACCATCACATTTTTAACTCCTGACTTATCACATATTTAAAGATCGAATTCCTCGAGCATAAGGATCCATACGATTAGCCTTGGTTTGACATCCTTCTTGGCTTGTAAGTACCTGATGGCAGAGTGGTCTGTGTACACAATCACTTTGGATCCGAGCAAGTGAGATCTGAACTTTCTCCAGGGTGAAGACAACTGCTAGTAGCTTTTCTCAGTGATTGTGTAGTTCTTTTGTGCTTCATTAAGAGTTCTGCTGGCATAGTGAATCACAAATAGAATATTATCTCTCCTCTATCGTAGAACTGCTCCGATGGCATAGTCTGAAGCATCTATCATGATCTCAATTGGTAGAGACCAATCTAGCGGGTTGCAAAACATGGGTCTGAGTTATCAGATCTTTCAATTGATTAAAGGCTTGGAGGACTCTGACATCTACAATAAAATCTACATCCTTGCTTAGAAGCTTTGTCGGCCATCGGGTAATTTTGCTGAAATCTTTTTTAAATTGGTGATAAAACCCACATGACCCAAGAATGATTGGACCTGCCTCAAATTTGTAGGTGGCTCTAGCTTTGAAATGACTTCCACCTTTGTAGGATCAACCTCCATGTCACATTTGGATACGACATGGCCTAGCACAATCCCTTTAGTCATCATGAAGTGACTCTTCTCCCATGAGAGCACCAAGTTGACTTTATAACAACTTTTCAGAACTCGATCTAGATAAGATAAGCACCTATTAAAATTGTCTCCATAGATCAAGAAATCATCCATAAAAAAATCTCAAGAAAGCTACCAATCATATCTACAAACACTGCCAACATGCATCGATGAAATGTTGCTGGAGCATTGTACAAACCAAACGACATCTTGCGAAAGGCATACGTCCCAAAAGGACAAGTGACGGTGGTTTTCTCTTGGTCTTCTGGAGAAATTGCAACCTGATTATATCCAGAGTATCCATCCAAGAAGCATAAATACTCCTTCGCGGCCAGTCTTTTGACATTTTGGTTGACGAAAGGAAGCAGGAAATGGTCCTTCTTGGTCACTAGATTCAGGTGTTTGTAATCAATATAGAAACATCAAGATGTCAGAACTCTGGTTGCGATCTCCTCTCCTTTGTCATTCTTCACAATGGTGATCCCTGACTTCTTTGGCACAACATGTTTGGAGTCAGAGATGAGATATATGAAGCCCACATCACACCATTTTGTGATTTTATTCACAACAACCTCCCGGAGATTCGGATTAATCTTCACTGAAATTTGCAGGATGACTTGCTATCTTCTTCCAAGTAGATGTGATGGGAACACAATGACAGATTAATCCCACGGAGATTGGAAATTTTCCAGCGTATTGCCTTGCTGTTTCTTTCTAGAACCTCGAGAAAACGAGATTCCTGTTCCTGGGTCGGATGTGAATTGATGATCACATGAAACATATTAGGTGCACCTGTAAGGAAGGCATACTTAATATTAGGGGTAAGTGGCTTGAGCTCTGGTGGAGTCTGAATCACATCAGTGGCAACTTCTGCAACTATGCAGGGCATCGGCGGTACCAAATTTTTCGATTGTACATTGTCACCTTTAACAATTCAAGTTCTGAATCTAAAGATGCACAAAAAATTTCAATAATGGAATTTTATCCGCAAAAATCTTCAATGATCTCTTCTGCCTTTACTAAGGACATGTGGCCATTAATCATTTCTTCAGGTAGATCAACAAAAATCTCACCTTCTAAGACAACAAGGAATTTGACTATGCTATACACTCCTTCCTCAGTGTAGAGGAGTTCGTGTATCTCAGTGTCATCCATAAAGAGATTGGTGTCTTTGATCTTCGCAAGAAAGTCACAGTCTTCTACCTGTTTTGAAGGCACACTCGCATCTGACGTAGATTCTTGAAGGTTTTGACACTTGGATCGTCTGAATGGGTACCTTATCATTGTTAGCGCAAAAGGTGAGCCGTACGCTACCGTAATCCACCACTGCTTCAGCTGTTCGGAGGAACGACATCTAAGTATAATAAGGGTGTGCAGAAGCAGAGCTGAGGTGTCCACGTCTAAGATGATGAAGTCCACATGGAACTGCATTACCAGAATGGTGACTATAACATCCTCCAAAATTCCTCGAGGCTGCTTAATGGATGTATCCGCAAAATGTGGAATCATTGTTGTTAATTTTAGCGGTCCCAATCCAAATTCCTTAAGCAGTGAAGCAAGCATCAGATTGATGGACAATTGATGAACCACAAAATCGCCTGCTTAATTTGTCGTTTTTAGCATCATAGTATAGGAGACGATCTCGGATTTCATACAGAATACCTCCCTTTGAATAGGTGGATAATTATTTTACTTGACAAATCAACCAAGGTCGAACACAGAGACATGGGCCTCCTCTTCGATTTACCGGAAATTATCGATTAAATAAGAGCAATTAAATTCATTGATATAGGTCTTACAATGCAAAGTACAATGCATACAACAAAATGCACAAACAATATGCAAAGAATATGCAGACAAAATGCAAATGGTGATGTAAGGACATGATGCATACATAATAAGCATCATTTTTTATTTAATTTTATTGTATGCAAAAAAATGCGATGTAAGATTTAATGATAATATGATGCAATTATGAGAACCATGCAATTTTTATTTGGTTTTCTTCAAGATAGAAATGCTGCAAGATGATATAATGATGCATATAGAAATATGCCCTAAAATAATTCAATCATTGAGCATAAATAAAGAGCATCAATTTCGATGTTATTTGAGCATAAAGATACATCAAAGTTCTAAGAATGGCATTAAAATGTGGAACAAATGACATATAGAATATCCAAAACTTAGCATCTTAAATCAAGTGTCAAATCAGTGAATAAAACTTGCTATTAGGTAGAGCATAAAATTAGCTAAATAACGAAATTGAAATCAACCAATTCAGAGTTTGTATGCTCAAGAAATGCGAATAAAGAGTGCAAGGGCATAAATATGATAAAAACATAGAGAATACATAAATAAATATTGCAATTCAGTCCTGATAGGAGCCTTTTGTAATTATCCAAAGTTAGTGGGGTCCCCTTGTAAATTGCCTAGGCACGACACGCAAGGCACACACGCTTGGGAGGGACCTGATTGTAATTCTAGAGAAGGCACATGCGTGGAATGTAATTTGCCCAACTCGCACGCGCGTTGCATGCATGCGGGCTGGGCTTGGGAGGCGAGGCTGAGGTCCCGATTGAGGCTGGGCGTTGCTATAGATCCCTTGGGACACGTGGCTGCCCGAGGTACTTCGGGTGGAAGCTCGGTCCCACCGAGCCTCCATGCTCTAGCGTAGGTGACGTGGCCGCATCATGGTTGTTGGATGGTCATCGATGGAGCGACATCCAACGACACCTGTATCTTCCAAACCACTTTCCTTCGCCACAAGATGGTGAGGCAATCAGAGCTCTAGCGGGATGCCCAAAGCTCCACTGCCTACGTTCGTGCAAAGTGAAGGTCCGGTGAGGTTCCTGATCGTTTGGAGATGAAGGTTGAGGCATAGAAGAGGCACGAAGCTAGCAAGAGGCGATCACCGATGAACCCAAGATGGTTGCATGTCTCTAGAACGGAGCTCCACCCAAAATCCAGCTAATTATGGGGGAACCTGTAGAAGGGTTAGCGGATATAGCCGAAGCGATTAGGAGTTGGACGACAGTCGTCGGGGTTGAGAAGTGGATTGCCTGGAGTGAGACTTCCTCCTCTTATGATGGAGGAATATGCATGGAGTCAATGGAGGTCATGGCAGAAGGAAATAGTGAGAGGAGGACGGCGCGAAGATGGAGGATGCATGGTGGAGCTTAACAAATAGTTAGGTGAAGGTGGGGTGCATTGTGTGCAGCGGGAAAAATAAAATAAAAATCAAGTAAAAGAAGGAAGAAGAAGTACCTGGTCAGAGAGGATACCGACGGAGGAGGGGCCTAGGTTGAGTCTCCTAGGGAGCCTCTGATCATAGATCTATCTGGCCAGCCATGCCAGAGGGCTCAACGGTGGCAGAGCAACCATGACTTGGCCGGTGAGGCCAAGGGTCAACACTAGAGATTATGACCATCGTCATGCCTCCATTCCTCCATCCTTTGTCACAGGAGGAGGAGTAGGAGGGCTAGGTGGGAGCTCCTTGATTGGTGGACGAGTGGATATGGGGGCGGAATCGGTGATTTTATAGGATGGTGGTCTCCGGCAGTTACGATGGTGGTGAGGTGATTTGCAACGATTGTGGGAGAAGATGCGGGTATGGGTTGAGAGCAGTGAAGGTTGCACTAGGAGGGGGCGTTAAGGCTACGAGAGGGGTCCGTTAGGGAGCAGAGAGGGTGGCTGAGGAGTTTGCCAAAATAGGAAGGGAGTGAGAGTTGGCAAGGTGTAATGCCAGAGGGGGGTTAGAGGAGGAAGACGAGGTTCTAGTCTTTGGATCTTGTGATCCAACAACCTGGAAGTGGGAGTGAGGAGAGGGCTAGGATCAGATATGATGATCTGATTAAGTGGCTGAGAGTGAGACGGGAGCGGGTTGCTGGGATGAGATCTGAAGTTGAATCCAAGGGTGGAGGTAGTTTTGGTGACGTGGAGGAAGTGGAGCTATTGGATGGCGAAGCCATCCAATGATTGAGGAAGAGATAGGAAGTGGCAATTACGATGGCCTTAGGAGTAGGAGTTTTGATGGCTGTGAATGAAGTAGAGATGAACAATAGAGATGAAGGCATGGATGAGATCCAACAGCTGATAGCGTGGCGCAGTCGGACGACCCAGACGCAACCAGACAAAGGGAGATTAGATGGTGGAGAGCAGAGGCGGGTGGAGCAAGGAGGAGCGGCCATGTGGGCAACCTAGAGGGCACCACGTGGCCCAATCAGATTATTTAGAAAAAGAAAATAATAAGAAAATACAAAAAATGAAGGAGGCCGAATTAGCATAAAATCACAAAATGAAAGTTGTAGATCTCGATGAGATCTACAAGTTTCATGTTGGTCAGGTAACATCAAAACAAATCTAAAAAATAATTACTCTAATTTTTGGGAGTTTTTAATAGGAAATAAAACAAATAAAATAAAGAAAATGAAAGGGTTAATATACAAAATTAGGATTATTTACAGGAAGAGGGTTAATTGCTAATGATGCGTAATTAATGAAGATTTGGATTAAGGTGATTATACTCCGAGGATAATAAGGGAGTATAGTAATGATAAATTAGAGATTCACCATCCCCTATACTTAGACTATGCTCTTCCTCGAGCATCTAAAGAATGGAGGAGCCAGATTAATTCCTGACAATGCATGTGTATTTTCAAGGCTCAATTATCAAGGACCCTTAATTTGAGTGACCCTAAAATTCTGGGCTCAACCATGCTCTAATCATAAGGAATTCAACTTCTCAGGCTCTTCATTTTGTACATATAATATAAGGATATGACATTTAGTGTACTAAAATCATGCGAGTCGAGTCGAGATGTCACCCAAGGTCCTAGTACAAGAGACTGTCCTCTAGTCCTAATCCTCAACACTAGGGAATAAGTATTTTCTCGCATTTAATCTACTATCTCATTAGTTTGTCAGGCTTGAAAGTGTAGACGGAAGGCTAGGTAATGGATGGCATAGGATTGTTTATTTTCTTCTCTCCCTCACATTGGAACAAGGATCCTCTAGAGTGACTTATTACTCAACGCATGTATATTTTTTGTTTGTTGATCAATGTGCCCGTCAAAAGTTGTTCAGTCGTATGTACTTCTTTTCATGGAGTACACCGGGGTGTGTCTTCATTAAATATCTAGTATAGTTATGCCCAGATTTGTATCGCTTATGATGTAGAGCCCTTTTGAGGTACTTCCGACTCTTTGGTCCTAATTAGCCTTGGTCCATATGGACACTTTGAAATGATTGGGAGCGCTCGCCTTTGATTGAAGCTCTTTGTAATTGACTTTGTATTGAGAGAGCTTTTTCTTTTAATATTTCTTCTTTTCTAATTCTTTTTGGCTAGCTTCACTGCTTTTACCAAGATTTGGTGCACACTGATAAACAATTATTTAGTTTCATCACAACCTGGCACATAGGTCAATATCAAATGATAACATGCGAATTTGTTCACTTACTAGCTCTGGTTTTGCTGACACTCAGGTTTCTTGAAGCCTTCATTGACTTTTATCCCATCCTCGAGCATCATTAAATCTAATCTAGACTCAAATCACCAGTCCCAATTCCTCAAGTGATACCTTAACTCATCTCATTATTCATGCAATTGTGAGACTGATGTGCCGATCATATTCTTTAGAAGGTAGAGATGGAGAGTGCAATATAATGCTCATATCTTGCAAACTAGGGAAGTGTGGATTATTAAGTCTCAAATCTTAATGACTAAGGCTGGTTAACTCGGACTCCCAAGATCTCAAAAATCAAGTGTCCTCGAATCCTTAAGCCTTGAGTGACAGTGAAAGTGTCAGGAATATACCA
The DNA here is from genome assembly GCA_037367405.1 of Ottelia alismoides. NCBI lineage: Eukaryota > Viridiplantae > Streptophyta > Magnoliopsida > Alismatales > Hydrocharitaceae > Ottelia > Ottelia alismoides. The sequence goes on along the minus strand of JAZKJV010006966.1, from coordinate 38,976 downwards.
ACTCCAAAGTTAGAATTTTTGTGTGATGTTTGAATTTTGCATTTTTTTGGATTTTTTAGAGAAATAATGACTGGACCAAGATCATATGAATAGTTGCATCCATTTCCAGCCATTATGGGTGTGAGTACGGACTGTTAGACTGCTACTTGTTTTACTTCAAGACGGTGCCATTCTCATTGTCTTTTAACCATCCACTCTGTTAAGGGAGACCACAATCCCCTTATTGAAAAATGACTACTCATTTTTAAGCTTAGTAGTCAGAATCACATCTCAAGAAAGATTTTAATTTTTCCTTTTTAATACTTTTATGGAATTTTTGAATAAGGTTAATTGTATTAACAAAAATAAGTCAGTTAGTTCCTTATTTTCAAAAGATTTTTGAAAAGATTTTTCAAACCAAGTCGCATAATATATAGATTTTCAAAACATTTTTCAAATGATTTTCAAAACGAGTCAAACCCTATTTTTCAAATTAATGTTAAATATTTTTCAAAACATTGTCACATAGTTAGAATTTTTTTCAAAGAATTTACAAACATTTTTACAAAAATCCGTTCAAAAGAAGCGGAGCTGAGGTGTCCACGTTTAAGATGATGAAGTCCACATGGAACTGCATTACTAGAATGGTGACTATGACATCCTCCAAAATTCCTCGAGGCTGCTTAATGGATGTATCCGCAAAATGTGGAATCATTGTTGTTGATTTTAGCGACCCCAATCCGAATTCCTTAAGCAGTGAATCATGCATCAGATTGATGGACAATTGATGAACCACAAAATCGCCTGCTTAATTTGTCGTTTTTAGCATTGTAGTATAGGAGACAATCTCATATTTCATACAGAATACCACCCCTTTGAATAAGTAGATAATTATTTTACTTGACAAGTCAACCAAGGTCGAACACATGGACACGAACCTCCTCATCGATTTACCGGAATTATCGATTAAATAAGAGCAATTAAATTCATTGATATAGGTCTTACAATAAAATACAATGCATACAACAAAATGCACAAACAATATGCAAAGAATACGTAGACAAAATGAAAATGGCGATGTAAGGACATTGATGCATACAGAATGGGCATCATTTTTTATTTTATTTTATTGTATGCAAAAAATGCGATATAAGATTTAATGACAATGTGATACAATTATGAGAACCATGCAATTTTTATTTGGTTTTCTTCAAGATAGAAATGCTGCAAGATGATATAGTGATGCATATATAAATATGCCCTAAAAATATTTCAGTCATTGAGCATAAATAAAGAGCATCAATCTCGATGTTATTTGAGCATAAAGATACATCAAAGTTCTAAGAATGGCATTAAAATGTGGAGCAAATGACACATACAATATCCAAAACTTAACATCTTAAATCAAGTGTCAAATCAGTGAATAAAACATGCTATTAGGTAGAGCATAAAATTAGCTAAACAATGAAATTGAAATCAACCAATTCAGAGTTCGTATGCTCAAGATATGGAATAAAGAGTGCAAGTGCATAAATGTGATAAAAACATGAAGAATAAAAAAATAAATATTGTAATTCAGTCCTTATAGGAGCCTTTTGTAATTATCCAAAGCTGGTGGGGTCCCCTTGTAAATTGCCTAGGCACGACACGTGAGGCACACACGCTTGGGAGGGACCTGATTGTAATTCTAGAGAAGGCACCTGCATGGACTATAATTTTCCCAACTCGAACGCACGTTGCATGCATGCGGGCTGGGCTTGGGAGGCGAGGCTGAGGTCCCGATCGAGGCTGGGCGTTGCTGTAGATCCCTCAGGCCACGTGGCTGCCCGAGGTGCTTCGGGCGGAAGCTCGGTCCCACCGAGCCTCCATGCTCTAGCGTAGGTGACGTGGCCACATCATGGTCGTTGGATGGTCATCGATGGAGCGACATCCAACGACACCCGTATCTTCTAAACCACTTTCCTCCTCCGCAAGATGATGATGCAATCAGAGCTCTAGCGGGACGCTTAAAGCTCCACTGCCTACGTTCATGCGAAGTGAAGGTCCGATGAGGTTCCTGATCGCTTGGCGAGGAAGGTCGAGGCATAGAAGAGGCACGAAGCTAGCGAGAGGCGATCGCCAATGGACCCAAGCTGGATGCAAGTCTCTAGAACAGAGCTCCATCCAAAATCCAGCTAATTATGGGGGAACCTGCAGAAGAGGTTAGTGGATATAGACGCAGCGATTAGGAGTTGGATGACAAGTGTCTAGGTGGAGAAGTGGATTGCCCGGAGTGAGACTTCCTTCGCTTCTGATGGAGGAATACGCATGGAGTCAATGGAGGTCATGGCAGAAGGAAATAATGAGAGGAGGATGGCATGAAGATGGAGGATGCGTGGTGGAGCTTAACAAATAGTCAGGTGAAGGTGGGATGCATTGTGTACGTCAGGAAAAATAAAATAAAAATCAAGGAAGGAGAAGTACCTGGTCAGAGAGGATATTGATGGAGGAGGGGCTTAGGCTGAGGCTCCTAGGGAGCCTCTGACCATCGCTCTATCTGGCCAGCCATGCCAGAGGGCTCAACTGTGGCAGAGCCACCGTGACTTGGCTGGTGAGGCCAAGGGTCAACACTAGAGATTCTGACCATCGTTGTGCCTCCATTCCTCCATCCTCTGTCATAGGAGGAGGAGTAGGAGGGCTAGATGGGAGCTCCTTGATTGGTGTATGAGTGGATACATGGGCGGAATTGATGATTTTATAGGATAGTGGTCTCCGACTATTACAATGGTGGTAAGGTGATTTGCAACGATTGTGTGAGAAGATGCGGGCATGGGTTGAGAGCAGTGAAGGTTGCACTAGGAGGGGGGCGTTAAGGCTACGAGAGGGGTCTGTTAGGGAGCAGAGAGGGTGGTTTACGAGTTTGCCAAAATAGGAAGGGGGTGTGAAGTTGGCGAGGTGTAATGCCAGAGGGGGGTTAGAGGAGGAAGACGAGGTTTCAGTCATTGGATCTTGTGATCCAACAGCCTAGAAGTGGGTGTGAAGCGAGGGCTAGGATCAGATATGATGATCTGATTAAGTGGCCGAGAGTGAGATGGGAGCAGGTTGCTTGGATGAGATCTGAAGTTGAATCCAAGGGTGGTGGTAGTTTTGGCGACATGGAGGAAGTGGAGCTATTGGATGACGAAGCCATCCAACGACTGAGGAAGAGGCGGGAAGAGGCGATTACGATGGCCTCAAGAGTAGGAGATCTGATGGCTGTGAACAAAGTAGAGATGAACGATAGAGATGAAGGCATGCACGGATGAGATCCTAAGGCTGATAGCGTGGCGCAGTCGGACGACCCAGACACAGCCAGGCAAAGGGAGATTAGATGGTGAAGAGCAGAGGCGGGTGGCGCAAGGAGGAGCGACCATGTGGGTGGCCTAGAGGGCACCACGTGGCCCAATCAGATTATTCAGGAAAAGAAAATAAGAAGAAAATACAAAAAAATAAAAGGAGGCCGAATTAGCATAAAATCACAAAATGAAAGTTGTAGATCTCGATGAGATCTACAAGTTTCATGTTGGTCAGGTAACACATAACAAATCTAAAAAATAATTACTCTAATTTTTTGGGAGTTTCTAATAGGAAATAAAACAAATAAAATAAAGAAAATGAAAGGGTTAATATACAAAATTAGGATTATTTACAAGAAGAGGGTTAATTGCTAATGATGCATAATTAATGAAGATTTGGATTAAGGTAATTATACTCCGAGGATAAAAAGGGAGTATAGTAATGATAAATCAGAGATTCACCATCCCCTATACTTATACTATGCTCGTGCTTGAGCATCTAAAGACTGGAGGATCCAGATTAATTCCTGACAATGCATGTGTGTTTTCAAGGCTCCATTATCAAGGACCCTTAATTTGAGTGACCCTAAAATTCTAGGCGCAACCATGCTCTAATCATAAGGAATACAGCTTCTCAGGCTCTTCGTTTTGTACATATAATATAAGGATATGACATTCACAATCATGCGAGTCGAGTCGAGATGTCACCCAAGGTCCTGGTCCAAGAGACTCTTCTGTAGACCTAATCCTCAACACTAGGGAATAAGTATTTTCTCATGTTTAATCCACTATCTCATTAGTTTGTCAGGATTGAAAGTGTAGATGGAAGGCTAGGTAATGGATGGCATAGGATTGCGTATTTTCTTCTCTCCCTCACATTGGAACAAGGATCCTCTAGAGTGACTTATTACTCAACACATGTATATTTTTTGTTAGTTGATCAATGTGCCCGTCAAAAGTTGTTCAGTCTTATGTACTTATCTTCATGGAGTACACCGGGGAGTGTCTTCTTTAAATATCTAATATACTTATGCCTAGATTTGTATCGCTTATGATGTAGAGCCCTTTTGAGGAACTAGCCCAACTCGTTGATCCTAATTAGCCTTGGTCCAAGTGGATACTTTGAAATGATTTAGAGCACTCACCTTTGATTGAAGCTCTTCATATTTGACTTTGTATTGAGAGATCTTTTTCTTTTAATATTTCTTCTTTTCTTATTCTTTTTGGCTAGCTGCACTACTTTTACCAAGATTTGGTGCACACTGATCAACAATATTTAGTTTCATCACAACCTGGCACACAGGTCAATATCAAACGATAGCATGCGAACTTGTGCAGATGCTAGCGAGGGTTTTACTGACACTCAGGTTTCTTGAAGCCTTCATTGACTTTTATCCCATCCTCGAGCATCATTAAATCTAATCTAGACTCAAATCACCAGTCCCAATTCCTCAAGTGATACCTTAACTCATCTCATCATTCATGCAGTTGTGAGACTGATGTGCCGATCATATTCTTTAGAAGGTAGAGATGAAGAGTGCAATATAATGTTAATATCTTTCAAACTAGGGAAGTGTGGATTATTAAGTCTCAAACCTTAATAACTAAGGCCGGTTAACTCAGACTCTCAAGATCTCAAAAATCAGGTGTCCTCGAATACTTAAGCCTTGAGTGAGAGTGAAAGTGTCAGTAATACACCAACTCCAAAGTTAGAATTTTTGTGTGATTTTTGAATTTTGCAATTTTTTGGATTTTTTAGAGAAATAATGACTACACCAAGATCATATGAATAGTTGCATCCATTTCCAGCCATTATGGGCGTGAGTATGAACTGTTAGACTGCTACCTGTATTACTTCAAGACGGTGCCATTCTCATTGTCTTTTAACCATCCACTCTGTTAAGGGAGACCGCAGTTCCCTTATTGAAAAATGACTACTCATTTTTAAGCTTAGTAGTCAGAATCACTACTCAAGAAAGATTTTAAATTTTCCTTTTTAGTACTTTCATGGAATTTTTGAATAAGGTTAATTGTATTAACAAGAACAAGTCAGTTAGTTCCTCATTTTCAAAAGATTTTTGAAAAGAATTTTCAAACCATGTTGCATAATATATAGATTTTCAAAACATTTTTCAAATGATTTTCAAAACAAGTCAAACCCCATTTTTCAAATTAATGTCAAATATTTTTCAAAACATTGTCACATAGTTAGATTTTTTTCAAAGAATTTACAAACATTTTTACGAAAATCTGTTCAAAAAAACTTGTATCCTTGCCCCAAAAGTTTCAAAATTTTCAAAATGCGAGCTGTGGCTAAAGTATACATACACTATATATAGTATACCTCCCTATACTTAACATTTGCTTTGTCCTCATAGCACAAAGTGATATGAAGCCATAGCTCTGGTTTAATACAAGGTGATATTACAGAACTAACTTAGATGCTCCCCCTATATTTCAGTTAAAATAACCTAAGTATAAGAAGAACATGAAGAGGGAAGCAAATATTTGACTCGGATCCCTCTATACTTAGAATGTGAATCACGTAAGTAGAGTATATGCAATAGGGATAAAGGGACCCGTGGTGAATACTCAGAAAATGTACAAGTTCCCCCTATACTTAGGCTGAAGTGTAGCCTAAGTATTTGGATGTGGATTTAATAATGAGGAACCGATTATTAGTTGGGTTTAGAGGGGGGTGGGGTGGATTTATAGAGATGATTGGATCTATGGAGGGTTGGGGGAAGGGGGATACACAAATCAGGCTCAACCAAGCAAGCATCAACCCTTGATTCACCAACACACCCATGAAGGCCGTAACAGTTCAGCCACATATATCTTGTATTATTTTAGTTGATGATCATCTAGAAATTCAAGTTCATTACGCATGGTTTAAAGATAGGTTTTGGGCACTATCTTAGGGATACGTCCTCACCTCTCAAAATTCAATCAAAACCTGCATATAATGAGGGTATTGCTCTCCCGTAAACTATGGTTCTTTTTATTACATTTTATTTTGTCGACTTACATTACAGTCCCAAATTAACTTGAGGTTGTCACTATATTAATGTGAGAGCACAAATCAAGCAATCATCATCTAATCAACCATTCCAAATTTCCTTTAATTTCCTAAGTGATAAATCGGGGGAAGATTGAGAAAACATAGTGCATTCATGAAAACCATGAAGCATGTTGAGAGAGGAACTTACATTGTCTCCAACATTCTCTATGGATATGCAAGACTGTATTTAGAAATTTACGCAACATGCATGCAAGTCGATGAAACCGCAGCTAATTATGAGACTATTAGCGGGAAGAATTGGATTTACATTTGGTTAGATAGATTGATGTTTATGTGCATCTCACTGAATCATGGAGAAAAAGTGAATCTCCTTGACTTTTATTGTGTGTCCTATCCTACGAATCAATCACAAAATATTTGAAATGAAGGAAGTTCGAAGATTCGCATGCCTAACCCTAAGTTCGAACACTCAAGTGAAGCCCCACCCGGACTGGAGTGAAACATGCTTCACACACAACATATGCGAGGTTCATGTTCATGTTACACACGTGAGTCCTTGAACAAGGACCGCTAGAAATGCAGTGATTACAATTATTTACAGAACGAATGCATGAACAAAATGTTAATTAAGTTCCTTGATTTCTCCTGACTTTCTCATGTAGCTCCTCACAACAGGAGCTCCCAACTCTAGGCCTCCATGTAGATTGAGCGTCCTCCATCTCTACGAGCACTAACATAAAAGAAAAAAATATCAAAAAAATATAAAAAAAGTAATCGACAAAAATGATGCAAACAAACACACCAAGAAGACCTATATATTTGAAAATGAACTAAAAAATAATACAATAAAATCCAATAAATAAATAAGGATGAGCCGTGTCCTCAGCAACGACACCATCTGACGAACCATGAAATCACCTGCTTAATTTGTCATTTTTAGCATCATAGTATAGGAGACGATCTCAGATTTCATACAGAATTATCATCCCTTTGAATAGATGGATAATTATTTTTACTTGGCAAGTCTACCAAGGTCGAACTCAGGGACATGTACCTCCTCATCGATTTACCAGACATCATCGATAAAATAAAATGACTAAATTCATTAATATAGGTCTCACAATGCAAAATACATTGCATATAACAAATTACACAAACACTATGCAAAGAATATGCAGACAAAATGCAAATGGTAATGCAATGACATGATGCATACAGAACGAGCATGCATTTTTATTTTATTTTATTTTATTATATGCAAAATAAATGCGATGTAAGATTTAATGAGAATATGATGCAATTATGAGAACCATGCAATTTTTATTCAGTTTTCTTCAAGATAGAAATGATGCAAGATGATATGAGTATGCAGATACAAATATGCTCTAAAAATAGGTTAGTCATTGAGCATAAATAAAGAGCATCTCAAAGTTCTAAGAATGTCATTAAAATGGGGAGCAAATGACACATAGAATATCCAAAACTTAGCATCTTAAATTAAGTGTCAAATCAATGAATAAAAAATGCCATTAGGTAGAGCATAAAATTAGCTGAACAATGAAGTTGAAATCAACCAATTCGGAGTTCGTATGCTCAAGATATGGAATAAAGAGTGCAAGGTCATAAATGTGATAAAACCATGAAGAATTAATATAAAAATATTGTAATCCGGTCATGATATGGGCCTTTTTATAATTAATAAAGCCGATAGGGTCCTCTTGCAAATTGCCCAAGCACGGCACCTGAGGCACGCATGCTTGGGAGAGACCTAATTACAATTCCAAAAAAGGTGTAAGGGCGGACTATTTTCTGAGCCCGCACACATGTTTCACGTGCATAAGATAGGCTCGGGAGGTGAGGATGAGGTCCATATGGAGGCTGAGCACGCTATAGGTGCCTCGAGCCACGTGGTGGCCCGAGGTGCTTTGGACGGAAGCTCGGTCCCACCGAGCCTCCATGCTTTGGCATAGGTGACATGGCCGCATCATGGCCGTTGGATGGTCGTCGATGGAGAGGCATCCAACGACACCTATATCTTATGAACCCCTTTCCTCTGCCGTAGTATGGCGGCGCGATCAGAGCTCCAATGAGATTCCCGAAGTTCCACTTCCTATGTTCATGCGAAGTGAAGGTCCAGTGAGGTTCCCGATCCCTAAGCGATGGAGGTAAAGGGAAAAAAGAGGCACGAAGATAGCTGGAGGTGGTCACCAATGGACCCATGCTGGAGGCGAGGCTCTAGAACAGAGCTTCACCCATAATATGGATAATGAAGGGAGAACCTGCAAAAGGAGTTAGCGGGTATAGACGAATTGATTGGGAGTTGGATGGCAGGCGTCGGGGTGGAGAAGTATATTGCCCGAAGCGAGACTTCCTTCGCCTGCGGTGGAAGAAGATGCCTAGACTTGATGGAGGTCATGGCGGATGGAAACTATAAGTGGAGGATGACACGAAGATGGAGGATGGGCGGTGGAGCTTAACAGATGGTCAAGTGAAGGTGGGGTGCATTGTGTGCAGGGGGAAAATAAAAGGAAAATCAAACAAAAGAAGGAAGGAGAAGTACCTAGTAGGATAGGATATCAACGAAGGGGCTTGGGCTGAGGCTCCTAGGGAACCTCCGGTCGTCGCTCTATCTGGCCAACCTTGCCAGAGGGTTCAATGGTGGTGGAGCCACAATGACTTGGTCGGTTCCCTCACCGTGGCTTGTCCTGTGAGGCCAAGGGTCAACACTAGAGATTCCGACCATCGTCGTGCCTCCATTCCTCCATCCTCTATAACATGAGGAGGAGGAGGCTAGGCGGGAGCTCCTTGATTGGTGGATGAGTGAATATGGGGGAAGAGGCGACGATTTTATATGTGGTGATCTCCGGTCGTTACGATGGTGGTGAGGTGATTTGCAACGATTGTGGGAGGAGATGCAGGCATGGGTTGAGGGTATTAAAGGTTGTGTGAGGAGCGGGGGTATTAATGCCATGAGAGGGGGCCGTTAGGGAGTGGGGAGGGTGGCTGAGGAGTTTGCCAAAATAGAAAGGGAGTGCAGAGTTGGCGAGGGTAATTCCAGAGAGGGGAGGGGGTTAAAGGAGGAAGACGAGGTTCTAGACATTGGATCTTGCGATCCAACGACCAAGAAGTGGGCATGAGGCGAGGGCTAAGATAAGATATGTTGATATGATCGAGTGGCTGAGAGTGAGGTGGGAGCAGGTGGCTTGGATGAGATCTGAGGTTGAATCCAAGGGTGGATGTAGTTTTGGTGATGTGGAGGAAGTGGAGCTGCTGGATGGCGAAGCCATCCAATGACCGAGGAAGAGGAGGGAAGGGATGACTATGAGGAGAAGGTGATCTGATGGCCGTGAACGAAGCATAGATGAATGACAGAGATGAAGGTGGGGAGGCGATCCAAGGGATGATAGCGTGGCGTGGGCAGGAAACCCATGTGAGGCCAGACAGAGGGAGATTAGATGGTGGAGAGCAGAGGCGGGCGCTGCAAGGATGAGCGACCATGTGGACGACACAGAGGGCACCACGTGGCCTAATCATATTATTTAAAAAAGGAAAATACAGAGAAAATATAAAGAAATAAAAGGAGGCCGAATTAGTAAAAAGTCAAAACATGAAAGCTGTAGATCTTGACGAGATCTACAAGTTTCATGTTGGTCAGAAAGTCAAAAAAGATCAAATAAACACAATGAAAAATTTGAAAGTATTTTTAGTGACTAAAAATACTGCTTTTTAATGGCTTTGTGATTTTTTGTCTTTTTGATTTCGTTTTAACACAAAAATACCTAAAAAATGATTACTTTAATTTTTAGGGAGTTTTAATAGGAAATAAAACAAAGAAAATAAAGAAAATGAAAGGGTTAATTTTAATACAAAATTAGGATTATTTATATCAACTGGGTTAATTGTTAATGATGCAGAATTAATGAAGATTTGGATTAATGTTATTATGCTCCAAGGATAATAAGGGAGTATAGTAGTGATAAATATGAGATTCATCAATGATCCACTATCTTGAAGAGTTCGGTCGAACTCTTGATCAAACATCGTGCATTTGATTAGAGGGGATCTCATGTCTTTCTTCATTCTAGGGAGATTGCTGATTGAATTGATTGTCGCCGTTGTCAGGATGTGCTTCACATTTCTCTGTCTGGCTCGATGCGACTGTCTATTTAAAATGCATGCTTCTTTAAGCCCTTTCTTGATGTTTGGCATGTACTTAATTATCTTTAGCAAAGGATCTCAAGAATAAGATTATGTATTATTTCAACCACATCTGGATCCGGCAATGCATTTTTCAAATTTTTATTTTTTTGGATTTTTATAAAGCATTTAGAAAAGGAATATGTATAGAACCAAATGCATAAATATTGTTCTTATTTACATAAAAATCTATGCCCACATCAGGCTATATAACTGGATGACAAAAATAAGAATCTTCATCCCTCTGAGGTGGTGGGCATCCCAAATTAGCAGGCAAGGCTCCATTGGATGACTCCGGATTGGCTGCAGGTGCAGTCCTCTCCGTTGCTGGCTGGCTAGTACTCTGGATAATGCTATCCTATTTTTGTTGTTTTTATTTTTTTACTATTTTTTTTAAATTTTAGCTAGTACTTCTCCTTCTACTTCTTCCTCACCCGGCCTGGCTGCCGGTTTGACTGATGCAGAAGAAGACGATGACTCGCCTGTGGAAGCTTTATTCTTCCCTTCATTGTAGCGAACAACTGAAGACCCTGCCGCTCCTGAGAGTAACAACATTAGATAAAAACATATCATGTACCTCTGACTCTATCGAGTTATTCGAGACATCACACACTATCTGCTCTTTCTTGCAGAAATTGTTGGGGTTCGCCTCCACCTGTGCCGGAATTGGAATCTTGGCAACAGTGAGGTCATCAATCTTCTGACTCATCTCTATGAGGACCTTTACAAGCTGAGCCAAGCAGTCCAAAGCGGGGTTCACAAGAGGGGCAACCTCGGATGGTTCAGCGTGCTGGCCATACTGAGACTGGGAATAATGTGTATGCTAAGAGAATTGGGGAGAAGACTGGTATTGCTGCTGATGATGAGGAGGGTGCTGATATGGTACAATCGAGTACTGCTGATAGGAGTGGTTCTGATGGATCTGCAGCTGCTGGAACTGATTCTGTCTCCTGCCCTGCTGATATGGCTGAGACTGCTGGTGGTGAGGCTGTTGATTCCCTTGGAGAAATCTCCCTCCTTACTGCCGATGGAATGTACGAGAATTAGCAGCCTGGCCCTATTGAGGTTCGTCTGGATGAGCCAGCTGTGCATCATTAGACCAAACTCCATTCACATCTTGAATGAGAGGTGGTGGAGGAAAGCATGGATCTGAGAGAATCTGGGGTTCTGGCTGGTATACAACTAGTTACTGTTGTGGCTGGTGAGGCGATGATGGTTCTGGGGCCTGCACATAATACATGTGCTGGACCACTGGCTGAGACGAACTCTTCTGAGGTGGTTGTGGTGATGAGGGCTCCTTCATCTCAACAGGAGTCAAAGTTGATGGAGACTCAGATTGGCAGGCGCTGATTGTGCTTACCAGCAACCCAGCTGCTTGGTAATATGATTCAATTTGTCTAAGTTCTGGGTCCTCTGTTTGATCACAACTAGCTTCTCAAGGTCCTGTGATAATTTCCACCTTAGACAGATGGCTCCCTATGATGCTCAGAATGGAGCTCTCATCCTTGTCCGGCTCGTACGGGGTTGCCATATGTACTGGCTTCTGGTGAATATGTGGCTGGCGCTGGTAGGCTCGAGGTGACAACAAGGCAACTTCTCCTTCTTCCATTTCTTCAAAAATCTGCCTAATGGCGTTCTCGTCCTTATTTGAAATGTGAACCACCACGAGAGGCATCAACGAGCTTTTGACTTTCAATTATAAAACCCCCAAAGAATGTTGGACCAGATTAGTCTAAGGAATGTCATGATGGGGACAATTTTCTTCTAGATCAGTAAACCTCTCCCACACCTCATGAATGTACTTGTGGGTGGGTTGGGTGAAGTTTGCAATATGGGCATGCATCTAATTCAGCCGCCCGAGAGGGTAGAACTTGTGCAAGAAGGCAGACTTCAGTTCCTCCTATGTGGTTATGACCTTACCCAAATGATTGATCCAGTGAAGTACCTTCTCTTGAAAGCTGAAAGGGAATGCCTTCATTTTGACCACCCCTAACGAGATGTTAGGATAGTGAGCGGTTCTGTAGATGTGCCCGAACTGTTGGAGATGGATGTATGGTTCTTCATTTGCATTCATGTGGAAGATGGGAAGCAGAGCCAAGAGTTGAGGCTTCAACTCATGCATGGACTGATGGGAATTGAATCCATTCTGTCATTTGTCTAGCTCTGGGGTTGTAACTCTCTTTGAGGGTCAACTTGGGCCATCCTCCTCTTCACTCATCTGCTGGCCCATCCATCGGATCCATCTTCTCTTCCTTTTCTCCTCCTCCTGGTTGATCTCTTCTTCTCCGCAGATCATTCAACATGTCCTGAAAGGTGATCTGGCCTAATGCCTGGATGGTGAGCTACTGTTAGATTTCATGTATGGAGGCAAGGATCTAGGCATTCACCGCATTCTAATCCGGCTGCTGGCTTGTCTGCAGTTGTGGGTGCTGAGATCCCTTTCCATTCGGAGCCATCTCTTTTTCTGAATCTAACACAATCTCTGGATCCAGATCAGGCTATTGATCTACAAACAGAATAATGCCCGATCAATTTGTATGGAAGCATCAGATGAAAAGAATCATTCTGTGTTAAGGTCAACACATAATTTTATTAAGGATGGAGATGTATATGGAGTGAAATCAATCTCTATCCAAAATGGGTAGATTTCGGGACAAGAGTGATCCTGATTTATTAAAGAAGGTGGGGAGTCTGGAGAGCAGTTCACGGAGTCCAAATCGTGATCTCGGGAATCGCGCCAAATTATTGGAGAGGTCGGCCACATGGAATCGATATGGGTGTCGACGGAGTCCCGACAACGCCATCCATGGATTGCCATCTCTAAGTCAAAAAGAAGATTGAGAATGGATGAATGATATGGAAATCAACGATAAATAAGAGGAGTGCAAAATTGTAGAACGACTCAAAATGAGCGAGGGTCAAATGCGAATAAAAAGAGAGAAATTGAAAAGCAAAATTTTGCACAAGTATGCGGGACTTTGATATTTGACTTTAGTATAATCAATCAAACACCAAACAATTTGTGGATTCACCAACTCAACCCAAGTGAAGCCCTAAGAGTTCGTCTGTTTTTATATTTTCAATTCTATGGTTGTGTTGCAGACAAATCTTATAACAAGTCCTTATGAGTGTTATCCCTATAGGAATGTGTGTACTGCCAGGAAAGTACCCCGTACTTCTTTCACCTCCTTTGTAACCTGTGATCTACGCACTTTGAGGTCCTTGATCTCGTGCATGGGAGGCTACTCATCCAAAAAAATAGAGAGAGGAAGCCACTAGGCGAAACTAATGCTTCCCTTGCAAGTGAGGTACTCGGCCGCAGGACAATGAGACAGACATCCCCGTGAAGGCGTGGCCTATGCTCAATACTTCAGACCAAGTAGGATGCTCCACACAAGGTGGGAACACCATTGTGTACAAGGCCCTATTTGCCCACGTACGATAGAAGTGCTAATACTTCGCCAACCCCAGTGATAATCAAGGCTGCCATAGATTAGGTTTTCGGCTTTAATCCTTAGGGGGTTGCACCACACTCAGTCTGGAATGTACCTGAAAGAAAGGAGGGCTTTATGAACCCAAAACAAGGATGCCCATTACGATTTTTAATTAAGATCAAAGTTTTATTAGCAGCCCCCTTGTTTTATTTTTTAGATTTTCAATTTTTAAGTATTTTTCAAAGCAAACAACCCAATGATTTTTTTATATTTTCTTTTGAGTCCTAAGTGATATAAAACAGAGGGAGATGACAGAAAAACAATGCAAGTGGACACTAGAGTGGAAATCTCACTCTTGTGTCAAATGATGCATGCAAAGTAAGAAGACTCAGTGCTTCCCAGTGCTCTCCTTGTCGGATGCAAAACAAAATATATAAACACATACTACATGAATGGTATGGAAAGCGATACAATGTCCTAAGAAAGAATTTCTATTATCGAAAAGAACCAAATGTTAGTTACTAAAAAATGATTCCAAGTGTCCGATCTTGGAGATTCCTCAGTGCCTGTCACAACGGGTCCTACAAGCATTGTGTGGAGTCTCTCACGGCTTGCAGCTCCAAATTCAAGCAATCAACAATTAATTATTTGACTAGATCCAAGCATAGGAGACTATATGTGCATGCGTCTAGGGGCTCAATCACAGAAAACAAATGAAAAGAAATGCGAAAAGCTCAAAACATGAGAAACACAATAAGCAATAAAACATGAAAAACCATGATGAGACCCTCAGGTGAACTGACACTCAGGAAATGGACCTCGTGAAGAGTGGTAGTGTCCAAGTCCGAATTAATACAAAATATATTACAAAAATGAAGTAAAGATCAGTTTCTCACAAAAAAATCTAGAAGAGTGTGTTGTTCTTCTCCTTCTCTCTCTGCTTCTCTCATGCTCTCTCCTGGTTGGCTCAAAGTAGAAGAGTCAACCTCCTCGCGACTGGGGTGCGTCCAACTCCTAAGAGATGGCCTTCGCCACATGGTCCCTCGCAAGAAAGTTAAACATAGACGAGTAGTTCAGAACAGATAAACAATTATAAAAATAAATAAGTAGAAAATAAAGGAAAAATAATGTGCAAGCTATATACAAAAATGCTACGCTATCTGTTGCTCTTCGACAATGGTGCCATTTGAAATAGCGGGTAGATCAGAGGAGAGAGTCGAGCGATCTTACAAGGAGAGATCGAAGTCACTGAAGTGACCTCTCACACAGATCCTAAGCTAATTTCAACAATTAACACACACTAATCAAATAAATAAAGCAATGCAGAGCAGAGGTGCATGGATCAAAATTTATTATAACCCTGCAATGAATGTGTATAGTGGACAAGCAGATATGGGTCAAACACAAGGAACATAGGATGTAGCAATATATATTATCTATAAAATAAGTAATACAAGTGTACGTATACATGTATGCCCAATGTCAATCAATGTTTTTGTGGATCTTTAAATAAATAAAATAATAATATATATTTTTAATATTCCGATTTTTAAATTCCTTTTAATTTAACATATAATCAATATATATAAGAGTATATATGTAGGTATGTAATGTATTATATATAATATAAGTAATATATAGTAGGATATATATAATAAATGTACAAAAATCAGAAAATATCCCCAAGAACAGTCCTTTTTATTTTTTAAGGTTTAAAAATATTTATAAGGTATTTATGATAATTAATATTAATTATAGGTATATACAATACTATAAGGATATATAGGCTATATAAGTTAAATATAGATAAAAATAGTCAAAAATTTCAAAATAAAATATTTTTGAGATTTGAATCATTCTTCTGTTTTTGTTGATTTTTTGAGAATTTTTGTAATTTTTTGGTATTTTTAAAATAAGAAAAGGACTAAAACAAGGACTTATTAAATATGCCGAATTGATTTGAGAATTAAAATAGCAAAAGGGTCAAAATTTGTCAGACCCAATTATAATACATACTAATACATATAAGCAAACATACAAGACATAAACTAATATTTTTGGGATTTTTGAAAATATTTTACAATTTTTACGGTTAGCAAGGGTTTGCTATTTTTAAGAGTTTCTTTTGAGATTATTTTGTGATTTTTGGTCTAGAGTTAATAGTAGGGACAATTTTGGAATTTTTCGAAAGGATTTTATATTTTTTTGTATTTTCTAAGTTAAAGAGGGAAAACAATAGATCTATTTGATTTTTAATAAATAGTAAATGTAAATAAAATGGTTAATAAAATATATATCATCAACAAGCAACCAATTAGGCAGTTACACCTATTTTGCAAATTTTTAAGGCACATGAGTTATTTTTAGTAAAAAGAAATGCATAAATAAAATTAAATCAAGCTGGTAGAGGTATATTTGTAAATAAAATAAAGCTCAGGGGCACACATGCTGAATAATCATAACTTTTGAACTGCAACTTGAATTTTTGAGACTAAATAGTAAATACAAAACCCGGGGGGGGGGGGGGTACACCCGCAAAATTTCCCCTCACGTGAAGGTCCACTTGAGGTGACCTAGCCCCTAGACTAAAGTGCAAAATTAATAAGTATCAATGGCATAAATGCAAAATGTCCCAAAAGTTTTGTACTTAATTAAATAATTACATGGACTTTTAAAATAATAAAAATACAGAGGAGGTCAGATGCAAATGTTACACTTAAAAGTGTTTCATCCAACCGTTGAGCTTCTGCCACATGGGGGATCCAACGAACGCTCTCGCACACCCCTTCGAGTTAAATGGAAGGCCCATATTAGATATGGGTTGTGTTCTTCATTTAACGATGGGATCAGGGTTGCAAGAACATGCGAAGAACTCTGGTCTAACAAGATTTGATCATGCGATTCTCCTTGATCCAGCATTGACCTCTCGATCCGATGGGTTCAACAGCTTCCTGGCATTCCTCCACGTGTAGATACCAGCTCCGACGAAGACGAAGGAGCTCTGGGAGCTCAGATGGCGTTTGAGGACTTGGGGGTTCTCCAGATGTCCAATGAAGTTCTAGAAGGCTTCTTGGAGTCATGGACCTGCACCAAAATGATCCCTGGTTCGTAGGCTACTCCGTCGATCGAAGGGATAAACAAAAAGCGACGTAGGTTGGCGTGGAGATGTAGCTCTGGTGAAGAGTGGTGGGCAGGAGATCGACTCCCAGATCCACAATGGATATGGCATGAAAGGGTGGATAGATCAGCAGAGAATGTGATGGGGGGGGGGGTGAAATGGTGCAGAAGTAGGGTCAGATTAATGGCGAGAGCATGATGAATCAGCTTGGAGCTCGAGCTCCAGGCAATTTGGGCATTTTTGATTTTAAGGTTAAAGACGACATTAAACCTAAAATTGAGGTACAGAAATTGAAATAGAATAGAAGATATACCTAGGAATGAAGAATGGGCCCTCGACTAGTTTGGTGTCAAGAAGGCAGAACCAACCGGTGGACGTCCTACGATGATGATTGGATCACGTCGTTCAGTCACTCCTCCTCGCTACACATCCGATCTACTTCTTGCTGTCACCAAGGAGAAGATATGAGGGGGACCTGGGGGGCTAAAAATGCCCGAAGAGGGATAAAAATTGGAGGAGGAGTTGGAGAGGCTTATTTATAAGTTGCAAAAAGGATGAACTTCGATCGAAGATGCTGCATAAATCGAGGACTATCGATGAGATCTCTGGCCATGATGTGAATGACAGATGTTCAATCTCCACGAAATGCATATCACGCCAAGCTAGAGCATCATGAGTTCAAGCGGATAAATGGGTGAAGAACCGAGTCTGACAATCTGGCACTCGAGGAAGAGAGGGAGGGGGGGGGGGGTTGACCCCAGGTCAACGCGAGAAAGAACTTGGTTGGTCAACATGGACCAACTGGGAAATTCCCAGGTTGAAAAGATTTGTAAAATAAAAATTAAATAATACACCTGTTATTTAACTTTTTTATTAAAACATGAAAAGTGTTTGTAATTTAATGTAGTATTTAATGTATATTTTATTTATTTTTTTGAGGCTACTTATTACACGTTAATATTTACATGTAAATTATAGGTATAAATACTTGTACTTGGGTATTTTTTATTTTGTATTATATGTTTTTATTATTTTGTACATGTACTTTATATATTTTTTAATTTATTTTAATACACGTTTAGATATTTTTATTGTGTTTTTTGCATTTGTATGTACACTTAATTAATTATGCATATATTCTTTATAAGAATATATAAGTACATTTTACCTATGTATTAAAGTACATTATTTATTTTATTTTTGTTTTGATGATTTTATTTTAGTTTGATCGTGTACATACATTTTAAATAATATATAAAATTTTATAAAAATAAAAGAGTTTAAAAAACACAAAGAATAAATATATTAAATAAAATATACATGTATATTGCAGGATACGTGCCTAAAATCTAAATTTTGCATCTTAACTCTAAATTAATGAAACCATCTTCATTAAATAGGTTATTAAAAGTTATATACAATTAAAGGTGATTGTGGTCCATTTTTATATAGTATGGAGAAGATACAGGTTTATGAAGTTTTTATTATGAGTTTTTATTTTGTGTCCCGGACACAATGTGCATTATTTTTCAATGAAATCAATTTTATAATTTTCTTTGTATTTTTATATACAATATTCATATTGAGGGTTTTATTATTTGAGGTGTAAAAATAATAATATAAAATAGGTGCCAAAAAGTAATTATATATGAATTAAAAAATAGAGTTTTTGTCTTGTCTATACAATTCATCTGCCCTATCTCACCCTACTTTATTCCTTGTCGACCAAGTCATCATGATGTCTAGGTCTCGAGGTCTAGGGTCACTCAACACCTATGGTGTTTCATTTATTCCTTAATTTTGGAATTAAATACATTAAATAAACAATATTTTATACAATATTTTGTACAAATTACAGTGTGTTTATTTTGACAAATTAATGATATATACATGCACTTAACTAGGGATTTAAGGCCAAAATGAAAGAATAAAAGTGATGAAATGGATATTCATCAATGTTTCATCAAATATTGTTGAATGATATGATAATGTTTCTTATTGAGAAAGAAGACCCTAGGGCTCATTGTATAGATGGAGTCCTAGAGTTATGGTCATACAGAGTACGAGTCCTAGATAGTGAGTCGTCCGAAATACCCCTAGAATTATGGCTAACAATACAACTGTCAACACTCCCCTTCAAGCTGGAGCATATATATCAATAATGCTCAGCTAGTTGCATCATTTCTTGAATTATGTGTGTGCGAGTGGCTTAGTGAACATGTCTGCAGTTTGCTCAATAGAAGGTATGCTATGAGTATGAAGCAACCCTCTCTGTATCAGATCTCGAGTATAGTGGCAGTCAACTTCCACATGTTTGGTGTGTTCGTAGAACGTAGGGTTGTTGGCTATATGCATTGCTGTACTATTTCCGCATCTAAGTTCAATGGTATTGGTGGGAGTGACATGAAGATATGTGAGTACAGATCGAATCCATACTATTCACTCTCAACACTTGAACGTGACACCACTGGTTGTTTCTTGCTCCTCCACGTGACAAGGTATCCTGCTAAGTAAGTGCAAAAACATGTAGTAGATTTTTTGTCTGTCATGCATCCTCCATAGTCTGCATCTGAATAGGCCATAAGATCTTAGTTATTGCCTTCGGCAAAGAGTAGACCTTTCATAGGAGAAGACTTGATGTACCTTAAAATCATCATGCATGCATCGAAGTGAGCTATAGGGGGAGCACCCATAAATTGGCTTAATTTCCCAATGGCGAGGGATATGTCCCGTCGAGTGATGGTAAGATAGAGTATTTTCCCCACAAGATGCCTATATAGACCAGTGTCTTCAGTCTCTCCTATCCCGTAGATGTGTCCCTTAGGATCCATAGGTATCTGTGCAGGCTTTGATCTTAGCATCCTTGTTTCTTGAAGCAGATCACTTGCATACTTTCATTATGACATGACTAATCCTTTCTTGGGCCTAGCAATTTCAATCCCCAGAAAGTATCGTAGTGGCCCTAAGTCTTTGACCACAAATTGTTCTTCTAGATGCTTCTTAACTTCTAAAATGCCATCGAGTCATCTCCTATGGGGATGATATCGTCCACATATATGATCATTGCCACTGTTCCTCTTCCATTCTTTCTTGTGAATAAAAAGAGTGATCTGTCGAAGATCTGATGAGCCCCATATTCTCTAGTACTTCTGATAGTTTTTGAAACCCGACGCGAGGACTCTGTTTGAGTATAAAAATGGCCTTATGTAAAAGGCACGCCTTCTGACATTCCCCGAGAGACTCAATGCTTGAAGGCTGTTGAAGGTTGCTACATTTATATAGTTTCCAGAAGGTTGCCATACGAAAATGGATTCTTTACATCAAGCTGGTGTAATGGCAAATCAAGTTGTACTGCAACTGCCATTAGAATTCGTACAGTGGATAGACGAGCCACTAGAGAGAAAAGTCAAAGAAGTCAACACCATATCTTTGGGTGAGCCCCTTTGTGACTTGGCGTGCCTTGTAGAGAGAAATTGAGCCATCTGGATTGTACTTCACTGTGAAACCAATTTTGACCCTACTATCCTGACATTGCTGGGTGGCTCTACAACTGACCATGTGTTGCGGGAGATCAATGCAACCATTTCTTCATCCATTACTAAGTGCCATTGGAAATCTAGAATAGACCCAAATAAAGTGACATCCACATTGATGTAGTGCTTTAGGGAGCGAGGGTCATAGCATCTATACATTTTTTAATTCTAGCATATCCTAGGAAAACATATCTGACTGCTCTTGCCACAAGTTTGTCCCTTCCAAGACCAAGTATATGAACAAAGGCTTAAAAACCCTAGCTAATGCATGTAGATAACATTAATATGTACAAAATAACATTCATCATTTATTGCACTTCTTATGTGAATAATATTGTTTTTAATGTCAAAATTATAGAATAAAGAGAAGAAAAGAAAAAGAGTTAAATATCTTTCCGAGACCAAGTCAAGAATTGAGTCAGCCGACAAGGAATAAAGTAGGGTGAGATAAGGGCCAAAAATACAATAAGAACCCATTTATTTATTCATTCAATAATTCATGTTTGACCTCCATTTTATTCTTTATTATTTATTCATCAAATAAAGAAACTTTGTACATGAAAGTTGTATATAATAATGTAAATAAAAAATAAAAAATTGAGTTTGTAAAAAAATATTGCATACTGCACATTTTGTACACAAATAAAAAACCAAAATCTCAACTTCACATACCCATATCTTCCAAATAAAAACTCAAAATATATCAAAATCACTCTAATTGTATATAACTTTTCATAGGCTTGGAGGTGGTTACATATTTTTTGGAGTTAAGGTGTGAAAGTTAGGTTTTGGACCCTCATTGTACATCATACCCGAATAAAATATTCATTATATTCATTCTGCATTATTTTTACAAATTCATATTTTTTTATAATATTGTAAATATTATGTATAACTTATGTACATATTAAAACCAAAATAAAACCTAAAAGAACACACAAAATAAAATAAGTATATGTAAAAACATAGGCAAAATACCTATGATAGTACATGTATATAAATAAAAGCGAACCCTATTCTTTCATTATTTATTCTTTAATATTTTTATAATCTTGTAAATATTATTTATATTCTACTTGGACCAATCAGGGGCCAGTGATCGTTCACCTTCGGTCAGCTCTCCGTGCGCCTCTGATTTTTGTCAGAACCGTCAAGTCCCAACTTTTCTTGCCATTTTCCCAGTTGATCTATCCATCAAATGCTTTCGATCTCTTCAGGAGATTTGCTCTTCATTCCTCCAGGATTCCTGTTGACCCTGTAGATATCATGTACATAGCTTGTAGCTCTGCCTACCATCCAGTCATTCCTCCAGATCTCCATGTGACAGATGGTGTATCCCTGGAGGTCTGGAAGCTCGCGAAGGAGGGAGGTGCACCCAGCCCGTCGTCGTCGGCGACCTCTGCTCCTTGGCCATCCGACTATATAAGAGCTGCGTCCTTTCTTTAATTTAGGTAGTTTTTTATTCCCGCATTTTAATTCCACACTTAGTTTAGTAATTAGTGTAACACTTTAGCCTAGAATCAAACATTCGTAGTTCGCCGGAGCGCGCTTCCACCATGCTCTGCCCATTGATAGCCTTGCTGACCGCCCTCATTTCATTCCCTACCCATTTCTCCATATAAACCATCCCGTTACCAACCTGATCGAGCCTCAATTAGTAAATCCCTGCTCCACCTCCGCCGCTCGCCAGAGTAGGACCATTCCACGACACCTCACCCTGATCTACCACCAAATAAATGCAAGGACCTCTATCATGGTTTCACCAGCTTTTCCAAACCTTTTGCAGGTCTTGAAGGGGGCGTTTTGAGCCCCATCATGCTAAAGAATAACCTCCAGGTATCCTCGCCATCTAGAGCGCCTCCGGCGAGCTCCAGAGCCATTTGAGGTGATCGGAGTGTTCGAGAGGATGTCAAGAACGAGAAGAAACCATCTGCAGGTATGCAGGTGCCTGGTGCGCTTCGTCGGATCAAAGTTCGCCTTGGGCGAGTTCTTCGATTGTTCTTCCACCATGCCCGCTTGCCATTGAATGAAGAAGGTGCCTCCAGATTGCCTCAGCGCTATTCTATCCAGCCCACTCCCGATCATCATATCACGCCCCGCGATCTAATCCAGACGCTGAGGATCGAAGGGGTATCAACGCGTGTGAGGCCGACACGTGTCAAGTGAAGCGACCATAATGGTCGGATCCACGTCTTGTATGGGGTAATTTTCACATCCAGCCCTGTCTTTTGTATATTTAATGTTTAGTACTATAAATAAAATTTAACATGTTAAATAAATTAGGTATTTTGCAAAAAGGCACCTGTAATT
The DNA here is from genome assembly GCA_037367405.1 of Ottelia alismoides. Lineage (NCBI taxonomy): Eukaryota > Viridiplantae > Streptophyta > Magnoliopsida > Alismatales > Hydrocharitaceae > Ottelia > Ottelia alismoides. The sequence goes on along the minus strand of JAZKJV010006966.1, from coordinate 16,069 downwards.
CTTTTATTTGCACTTTGGCCCATTCCAGTTCAGCTCACGTGTCATCCAGCGTGAGCTCGGCAAATTACATGTATACCCTGGGCATTTTTGTAAGTGTTAAAAAGTCCAATAAAAGTTTAATTATGTTGTAAATTTTTGGCAAAACTTTAGAGAGCTCCCTAAAGTTTATTTTTATTGCAAATATACCCCTGCAAGGACAAATAATTTTATGCTTTTTGTCTATTTATTAAAAATATCAAACACTCTCCTTAAAATACACAAAATAGGGATAAATGCCTCTTGCCATGTATTTTCACGCCTCATATTTATTTCACATTTTTGTGCATTTATCTATTTATTAAAAATCAAAAGGAGCCTAATTTCGTACTGTTTAGCTTAGAAAATACGAGAAAAATATAAAAATGTGTCTAAAATTTCCAAAAAATATATAGTCTATTTTGTCCTATTTTAATTATTGACCAAAAATCACTAAAAAAGGAAAAAGAAAAACCTTAAAAATTGAAAACCCCCAAAGTATTTTATAAAAATCTAAAAAAACATTAAAAAATCTAAAAATATATTTTCGATTTTGCAATTTTCTTTATATAAATATTTATATATTAAAATTGATTTGAGTAATTTTGGAATCTATTTACTATTTTTAATACTCAAATTAATTTCAGGTATTTATTTAATCCCTTATTTGGAATATTTTTTGATTTTAAAAATATATAAAAAATTATCAACAATTCCAGAAAAATTACAAAAATATTAATAAAATTTATAAAATCAAAAAACAATCTTTATTTTGTATATTATTTATATTTTTTAGTATTTATAAATATATTACTCTATATGTATATATAGGCCTTGTATATCCCATATATATATTTAAAAGAAAAAATAAATATAAAAATTTGAAAATATAAAAAGAAAATTAAAATTATAAACTTAAAAATAAATTACAAAAATATAAAATAAAAAAAATACAGATAAAAAACCCACAAAATAATAAAAAATGGATAAGAGATAAAAGACAAATTTTTTATGCGCATTCATTTGCCCCCTTTCTACCGTTAGCTCCTTGAGTTCGACCTCTACACATGATTACACCTATATACATTTGTTGTGGTGTTATAATATATTTTAACTCCACATTTTTGCTTTTTCTTTGCTTTATACATATTGTGGGTTAATTGTTGATTAATCGAGGTCTCGTCTGAGGTCACTTCGACGACTGTCGATTCGCCTTCTGGATTGAGATGACTTCGGCCAAATCTCGTTTATCAAATGGCACCGTTGCCAGGGAGCAATGCCGCATAGATCGAGATTCTTTTATTTTATCCTATATCTCTTGCTCATTTATTTAATTCTTGCATTTATTTATTCATGTTGTTTATTTATTTTTCTTTAATTATTTGATATTGGTTGTGATTGTTCTCACCATTCTCTTTATTTGATTTTTGTTGCAGGGGACCGCCACGCAAGAGAGGACCTCCTAGGAGGACCGGTGCACCCGAGCAAGGCAGAGCCAACCTTCAGACTTCGCTGACAGGAGGGAGCAACAAGGGCAAACAAGGAGATTTTTGAAGACAGTCTCTTTTCTTTGTTTATTTTATTTTGCATTATTATATATATTCATGTGAGAGAGTGATCATTACATTTGTAATAATTTAGACCCTCACAGGTACAATGACTTCGCGAGGTCCATAGCTCGAAGGATTCAACTCTATTGGACTTTCAAATAAAATGCAATGAATTTATTGCTTTGGGGAGAGTAACCCCTCATTGTTTGTGCATTTTATTCCTATGCACACACTAAGGATTAGTGACCAAATCCCAAGCCTATCTTCGATGTGTACAACTTCTTGAAAATCACCTAACTCTAAAAATGAAAAGATAAAAGGCCAATATCTCGGTCTTCACTATGTTGAGTAGGTGAATTGGGGGTCTGCTCTGTACATTGCTTGTGTCTTAAGTCCATATGCATTTTCATCTCTCTTTGAGTCTGCGGTCCCATCAGTGTGAGCCATCTTTTTTATTATTGAGTCTCTCTATCTCTCTTGTGTATTATTTCCTCACTTGCATCCGAGTCAGGACATTGGGTCTTGAGCTTCATCGTCTTCGCCAGATTTTGCGGCTTTTCTCTTTACCCAAATCATCCATATCTGGTCTGGTTCAAGAAGACCCTCTCCTTGAACCACAATTTTGTCTATGTCCACGTTCATCTTGCCCACCCTCCTCGTTCCCTATGTATCATCCCTTCTACTCGAGAATGCTGCACTTGTAGATAGAGCCCGCATCGAGGTTTATGACTTACATTGATTATTTGAGTAATCCGGGCCCATTTTGAGGATGCTGAGATTGCTCTGCTACTTTTGGTGGATCGGACTTCAATATGTGCACAAAGCATATTGAGGATTTTGATGATTACACGATCATTAGGTGTGATTCTTATTCGAGGATTTTGATCATGCACATAGGATTGAGGATGTAGTGTATTCTGACGATTGGATGTTGACTTCATGAGCTACGACTAATTGATCTATTTTGCAGCTCCTTCTGTCTTGATTTAGAGGTTTGATTGACTATCTTAATTTGGGCTTCAGAGCGACGGTACACGGAACCTGCATGATCTCATTCATCTCACTAACTTATCCATCCTCGATCTCCTGACTCTTTCACCCACCTGTAGCATGTAGAGGATTTCTGCTGACATCTTAAGCCATCTCAGTTGATTTGATTGATTTAAGGGACGCATTATGATGACCTAATTTTCTCATCCCTCACACAATCTTATGCCCTCCTGAGGATTGATTGATTGATGATTTTGAGGACTTGAGATTTGATGCCAGCATCCCCATGATTTGATTGACCCAGTTTGCATTAGTTCCAGAGGACTATCTGCGGGATAATGCAATACCTTCTCTATGCCCGGTTCACTCACTGCGTGTGCCGCCATCGTGTTGGAGCACAGAACCGAGTCAACTGCTTTAATTGTTTGTCCTCCCTATCTGATTGTGTGCCCAATCTATCGGTACACGAGGTCAATTTTATGGATTCCTTCGAGTCTACTCTCCTTGACGGTCCTCGCAGGGATGAGTCTCACTTCTGCTGACTATTTCACTGCCTAGTTCATAGTGCTCTCCAAGGGTTATCTGTGAGAGACTATGACATGTTTTAGGATCCTTCGATCTCTTCTGTTGGGTAGCTAATCTATCATCTACCGAGATCGATCTTTCAGATTCCTTTGAGTCTTCTCTCCTTGACGACCCTTGCAAGGATGGGACCTATTTTGACTATTCTTTGCTCAATTTGCATCACTACCCGAGGACTATCTGCGATAGGATGCAACACATTCTTTACGCTCGACTCCACTTGCTGATTGTGCCTCCAATCTGTTGGAGCACAGATTTGAGTCGTCTGTTATCTCTTTCAGGTCCCATGACCTTGTTATGTATCCGATCTGACGGATCTTGGGACCCATCTGACTAGATGACTTTGAGTCCACTCTACTTGACGGTTCTCGCAAGGATGAGCCATCTGCCTCTGATTATTCTCTGCTTAGTTGGCAGCATGTTCCTCGAGGGTTATCTGCGGGACGTTGGCACATTCTCTTGATTTGTCGGTCTCTTGTGCTGGTAGATGATCTGTCACCTACCGAGAAAAATCTGATGATCCGTTTGATGGATCTGACTCCTTTGAGTCTGCTCACCTTGACGACCCTCACAAGGGTAATCTTTGTCTAATTATTTATTGGTTAGTATGTAACACTCCCCGAGGGTTATCTACAGGAGGGTACATCATTTTCTAGGTACTCATCTTCACTTATGGTGTCTCCTATCTGGCTGAGTCTTTTGAATTGTGTACTTGATCTCCCTTCTGGTGTCTCCTAACTGGCGGAGCACAGAGCTGAGTCTTCTAATATTCTGCGATCTTAGACTCATCTGAGTCTGCTCACCTTGAGGACCCTCGCAGGGTGGAGCCATGTCTTGTGGCATTCGGTGTGTCCATTTGACCTCTCCGATCTTATGACCTCCGGATATCACACCGTTGCATTGATATTATCCTATTCCTTACTTTCTATACATTTCTGAGACCATACTTGACTTGGAGGAATCCGTACTGCTCATTCTTCCTCTATATCTTACGGTATCGACTCCGATCCATCATTCCTTCTTTATGAGCCGACAATCTACTTCATGCTACCATTCATTGGTTTAGTTTTATATTTATTGTCCCTGGTATCTAACACCCTCTTGATTGTATATCCGGGTGTCTTTTCACTTTTTGACTACATCACCGCTCTCAAAGGGAGACGATGACAAGAGTACAATATTCGCTTATCAGATACCGTCCCGTTCTTCACCATTTTTTATTTGTTGTATATATGTGTTTTGTTTTACATTCCTTCTTTCTCCCGTATGTCATGTGTACCCTAGATCTTTCACCATATCTGTGTGTCTATACTTAGGGATATCTCATCCTAAGTATGGGGGGGGGGGTACACACCGTGTTGTTCTTTCTCTGTTCTGTTGCATTACTCTTGTCATTGCTTAGACTTAGGGATATTTTACCCTAAGTACAGGGGAGCGATGTGTACATTCACTGCAATCTTTTTCATCTATATTCATATCTTTTCTTCTTTTCGTTTTCATTTTTCTTTTTCTACTAGAGAGGTGTCGCCCTTTTTGTCAATCTTCTGTACTTAGGACGTACTTTGTCCTAAGTATGGGGGGGGGGGGGTGCACCCCAGATTCTTTCATTTGTTGATCCCCTCCACTGTTTCCCTTCTTGTTGATTTACTCAACTATACTTAAGGATATCTCACCCTAAGTACAAGGAGAGACGGACCGAGCCGTGATCTATTTATTCCCACTCTTAACCCTCCCTGCTTTGTATACAGTCGCTATACTTAGGATTATTTGATCCTAATTATAGGGGGGAAGGTAAACTCCTGGTTCATTTATATCTTTATTCTTTCATTGAGTATTCAGTCATTGAAGTATAGGTTTTTCTACACTCAGTACGAGTTATGTCTTCTCCTTTTCTTTTCGATCTATGAGGACATAGATCAAGCTAAGTATGGGGGGGGGGGTCGTATATACTCTACCATAACTCGTACTTTCCTATTATTATTAATAAATATGGCTAAAATACTATAAATACTATATACAATTCTTTATATCAATTAATAACAAATGCAATTTTATTCCTCAAAATTCTTTTTGTATATACTGATTAATAAATCAGGTTAAAAATGTTTTTGCAAAATGATTTGAAAAATGGGTTGTCTCGTTTGTAAAACTTTTTGTAAAATATTTTCAACCATTGTAAAACATTTTTGATTTGTAAAATATTCTTTTTCTTTGCGTGAAATAAAAGTTTTGAAAACCTATTTGCAAATGATTTTGAAAATAGTTTTAAAAATATTTTAAAACATCTATATATACTGTTTGAAAAATCTTTGCAAAATGGCTTTCAAGTACTTGTAAATATTTGCAAAAATTATTTTGTACTATAGTTTTCAAAATTGTTTGCAAATAAATTTGAGGAATACATGCATCGTTAATATATATATATATATATATAAAATTCTTCACTAATTGTACACATATATACCTGTAAAAATAAAATAGCTTTCTTAAACTTGTAAATTCTTTAAATTCTCAATCCTTGCAAATAAATAAAAAGTTTCATGCTCGTGTAGATAGTTGTACATATTTTCTTCTTGTGCCAAAAATTCTTTTTATTTACAAAAATTCTTCGAAAAAATTACATCTTTTTTCTGCATTGTACATAGCATTGCATAGCATTCATAATTTTTCAGGACTGAGCTTGATGGTTGAACTTGTCCAAATAAAGTCGAAGATTAGAGATTGGTGGGACCTTACTGCACCTAACTGCACAGGAACCTTTTGGGAACTAGATTTAAGGTACTTCAGGTCTATTCAGACATAATTCTTTGAGACTCAGGGCTGGGTTCAAGTCACCTCAACTGACTAACTAGAACTTTTCGAGATACGCACACGACTCTTGTCAGCCGTGACCTAACTCAGACACTTGCACCTTTCACTTGTCTCAATTCAATTGGAATGGTAAGGGGAAGGGATTTTCCGATTTGAGACACACACGAGTGGAAACAATCGTCCTCGTCTAGGGAAGGAAGTGCACCCCAACCCGATCTAGTTTCCATGAGGTCTAAGGATAGGAGAGTGTGGCTTGTAATAATACTTCAAGAGAGGGATAGTCTTCTGGCTCAAGAGGAAAAACTCCTTATGTAAATGCTGCTGTAAATAGTATTAAAAAAAGTGGACAGGCATGATTGAAAATAAAATGCCTGCCGGAGTATGTATATATGTTGTTTAGAAAATAAGCAAGCTTGAGCATCAAAGTCATATCATGTGAGCCTGTAGCTGGATGACTTGACTACACTGGTCATGCATCCCAAGATAGGTAGCTACACTGGATACCGTCCATTCTTCTCTTCACCCCCTCCTCTTGAGTCGGATGCCACTTGAACTTAGAAGGGAATACCCCGCTCCTCGAGGAAAGAATTGTTGGATTGGGGAATCATTGAGTTGTCATTTTGGAAAAGTCAGTTCTCTTGTCATTTCCGTTTGGGAGAGCCACTACCACTTACATTGTACAAGTCAGCTTCATAGTCATAAGGTTTGCGTATGATGTAGGCTAGTTCTGACCTGGCTATTGAGGTGGTTTAAACTGAGTTCTGTGACTCTCGAAGGATGTTGTGTTTTAAATTTGGTTCCCGACCAGGTTCCACGCACATTTTCACATCAAGGTCTACCTGAGCTCCAAAGTTTAATTTTATAAACGATAAGTTTAATCATTGAAACCAATTCCATTTATTCTTTCGTTTTCTTTTCGTCTTTATTTTTTTTATACTTCTTGCATAAGTGTTTTCTAGGGACTAGCAAAGGCAAGTATGGGGGGGGGGGTGATGAATCTCCATTTCATCACCTTTATTCTATTATTTTGGCCTTAAAAACCCTAGCTAATGCATGTAAAGAGCATTAATCTGTACAAAATATCATTCATCATTTATTGCACTTCCTGTGTGAATAATATTGTTTTTAATGCCAAAACTATAGAACAAAGAGAAGAAAAAAACAATAAAATATCAAAGATATTTTATGACCCTAATCTCAGAGACTAAGTCAAGAATTGAGATGGTCGATAAGGAATAAAGTATGGGGAGATAAGGGCTAAAAATACAATAAGAACCCATTTATTTATTCATTCAATAGTTCTTGTTTGACCTCCATTTTATTATTTATTGTTTCTTCATCAAATAAAAAAACTTTATACATGAAAGTTGTAGATAATAATGTAAATAAAAATAAAAATTGAGTTTGTACAAAAATAATGCACAGTGTACATTTTATACACAAAATAAAAAACCAAAATCCCAACTTCACATACCAATATCTTCCAAATAAAAACTCAAAATATATCAAAATCACTCTAATTGTATACATCTTTTCATAAGCTATTTTATGGAGTGGTTTCATATTTTTTGGAGTTAAGGTGCGAAAGTTAGGTTTTGGACCCTCATTGTACATGATACCTGAGTAAAATATTCATTATATTCATTCTGCATTATTTTTACAAATTCATATTTTTTTATAATATTGTAAATATTATGTATATCTTATATACATATTAACACCAAAATAAAACCTAAAAGAACATGCAAAATAAAATAATTATATGTAAAAACATTGGTAAAATACCTATGATAGGAAATGTATATAAATAAAAGTGAACCCTATTCTTTCATTCTTTATTATTTAATATTTTTATAATCTTGTAAATATTATTTATATTCTATTAAAAATATAAAACCAAAATAAAACCCATAAAATACATTAAAATAAAATATTGTATATAATACATAGATGAAATACCTATAAATTATACTTACCTATTTATTTAAGTGCACAAATAATATCATAAAAATATAATATATCTATATTTATATAAAAATAATTTATAAATTTATAAAATAAAAGAATAAAATAATTAAATAAAGTTTACAAAATAAAAATAAATAGTCAAAATATAGGTAAATATACCTATAATTATACCCTTAAAAATTAACTACTAATAAATAACATCAAAAAAATAAATAAAAATCATAATAAAATACTTAATAAAATAATAAACATTTTTATTTTATATTAAAAAATTAATAAAATCAAATACTATTTTAAAATAGTTATTTTTGATTTAATTGGCAGCTTTATCTTTTAACAGGTCTACTTGGACCAATCACGGGCCAGGGATCGTTGACCTCCGCTCAACTCTCCCATCGCCTCTCACTTTTGTCAGAACCATCAACTCCCAGCTTTTCTTGCCATTTTCCCGGTCGATCTATCCATCAAATGCTTTCTATCTCTTCACGAGATTTGCTCCTTATTCCTCCAGGATTCCCGCTGACCTTGTAGATATCATGTACATAGCTTGTAGCTCCGCCTATCATCCAGTCAATAAGGGTGCTTCGCCATGTAGTTAAATAATTCCTCCTCCTTCCAATTTTGGTCATCCCCTGAGTCTTAGAGCTCCTGCCTTCGGCCAAGCAGGTCTCCATGTGACAGATGGTGTATCCCTGGAGGTCTGGAAGCTCGCGGAGGAGGGAGGTGCACCCAGCCCGCCACCGCCGGCGACCTCTGCTCCTTGGCCATCCGTCTAGGTAAGAGCTGCGTCCTTTCTTTATTTTAGATAGATTTTCATTCCAATATTTTAATTTTGCACCTAGTTTAGTAATTAGTGTAACGCTTTAGCCTAGAATCAAATGTTCGTAGCTCGTCGGAGCTCCGTTCTGGCGAATGCGTCCACCATGCTCCACCTGTTGACATCCTCGCTGACCGCCCTCATTTCGTTACCTACCCATTTCTCCATATAAACCTGCCTGTTGCCAACCTGATCGAGCCTCGATTAGCGAATCCCTGCTCCACCTCCGCCGCTCACCGTAGAAGGACCATTCTGCATCACCTTGCCCTGATCTACCACCAAATAAATGCCAAGACCTCGGTCGTGGTTTTTCCAGTTTTTCCAAACCTTTTACAGGTCTTGAAGGGGGTGTTTTTGAGCCCCATCGTTCTAAAGAGCCACCTCCCGGTATCCTCGCCCTCTAGAGATCCTCCGACGAGCTCCAGAGCCATTTGAGGTGATCAGAATGTTCGGGAGGATGTTAGGAACGAGAAGAAACCATCTACAGGCATGCAGGTGCCCAGAGTCGTGCACTTCATCGGATCGAAGTTTGCCTTGGGTGAGTTCTTCGATTATTCTTCCTCCATGTCCGCCTACCGTTGGATGAAGAACGCGCCTCCAGATCACATCAATGCTGTTCGATCCAACCTGCTCCTGACCGTCAGATCGGCCCGACGATCTAATCCAGACCGTTGAGGATCGAAGGGGTATCGGCGCGCGTGAGGCCGACGCGTGTCATGTGAAGAGACCAGGACCGTCGGATCCGCGCCTTGTATGTGGTAATTTTCACATGCAACCCCATCTTTTTGTGTATTTAATGTTTAGTCCTGTAAATAAAATTTAACGTGTTAAATAAAGTAGGTATTTTGCAAAAAAGGCCCCGTAATTCTTTATTTACACTTTGACCTAATCCATCTCAGCTAATGTGTCGTCCCACGTGAGCTGGGGAAATTGCATGTATACCCCAGGCATTTTTGTAATGATTAAAAAGTCCAATAAAAGTTTAATTAAGTTGTATCTTTTTAGCAAAATTGCATAGAGCCCCAAGAAGTTTATTTTTATTGCAAATATGCCCCTGTCAAGACAGATAATTTATGCCTTTTGTCTATTTATTAAAAGTATCTAACATGCTCCTAAAATTACGCAAAAAGGGATAAATGCCTCTTGCCATGTATTTTCATGCCTCATATTAATTTAACATTTTTGTGCACTTATCCATTTATTAAAAATCAAAAGGAGCCTAATTTCGTATTGTTTAGCTTAGAAAATACCATAAAAATATAAATATGTGTCTGAAAATTCCAAAAAATCCATATAGTCTATTTTGTCCTATTTTAATTACAGGCCAAAAATCACTAAAAATGGAAAAAGAGAAACCTTAAAAATTGAAAAACCCTAAAATCTTTTATAAAAATCTAAAAAATCGTTAAAAAATCCAAAAATATGTATTTCTATTTTATAATTTCTTTATATAAATGTTTATATATTCAAATTGATTTGAGTAAATGAAACCTATTTACTATTTTTAATACTCAAATCTATTTCAGGTATTTTTTAATCCCTTATTTGGGATATTTTTGATTTTAAAAATATATAATAAATTAGCAAAAATTTCAAAAAATTCCAAAAATATTTAATTTTTTTTATAAAATCCAAAAACAATCTTTATTTTGTATATTATTTATATTTATTAGTTATTATAAATATATTACTCTATATATATAGCCTTATATATCCCATATATATATTTAAAAGAAAAAGAAATATAAAAATATGAAAATATAAAAAGAAAATACAAAATTATAAACTTAAAAACAAAATACAAAAACACAAAATTAAAATAAAAAAATTACAAATAAAAAACCCACAAACATAATAAAAAATGGACAAGAGATAAAAGACATTTTTTGTGCGCATTCATTTGCCCCCTTTCTACCGTTTGCTCCCTGAGTTCGACCTCTGCACATGCTTACACCTATACACATTTGTTGTAGAGTTATAACAAATTTTAACTCCACAATTTTGCTTTTCTTTGCTTTATACGTACTGTGGGTTAATGGTTGATTAATCGAGGTCTCCTCTAAGGTCACTTTGACGACCGTCGATCCGTCTTGTGGATTGACACGTCGGCCAAATCTCATTTATCAAATGGAGCCGTTGCTAGAGAGCAATGCTGCATAGATCGAGATTATTTTATTTTGTCCTTTATCTCTTGCTCATTTATTTATTTCTTGCATTTATTTTTTCATATTGTTTATTTATTTTTCATTAATTATTTGATATTGATTGTGACTGTTCTGACCATTCTCTTTGTTTGATTTTTATTGTGGGGACCGCCACGCGAGGGAGGACCTCCTAGGAGGACCGGTGCACCCGAGCAAGGTGAAGCCAGCTTTCAGACTTTGCTGGCAGGAGAGAGCAGCAAGGGCATACAAGGAGATTTTTGAAGACAATCTCTTTTCTCTATTTATTTTATTTTGCGTTATTATGTATATTCATGTGAGAGAGTGATCATTATATTTGTAACAATTTGGACTCACAAGTACAACGACTTCGCGAGGTCCATTGCCCGAGGGATTGTTCCCTTGGGGGCCTTGCCAGCTTTTTCATGTTTTATCGCTTTATTTTTATTTGTTTTCCGATTTTTGTTTTATTTATTTTGTGTGAATGAGCCCTAGCTTAGGAATTGTTTGCTCGATAGGTTAAGGTCCACAACCCTAATAAATTTGCATGTACCTATAGCTTCGCTTCTGGACTTAATCAAATTTGAATTGCTCTTTATTTGGATTTGACATCGAGCGCCAAAAGAAGTGCTATACATCGATTGCAGGATCCGTTGTGGCGACACCGATGCACTTCAGAGACTGGACTTTTGGATCTCATTTTCGGATATTTAGCTTATGGTTCTTCACGTTAATAGCAATTACTATCTTAGGGCAATTCATCAAATTGCATTTGCATGTAATATAGGTTTTAATTCTGTTATGCATCCCGCATGGAGAGAGCTGGGAAGCACTGTAAGTCTTCTGACTTTGCATGCATCATCGATTTCCGATTTACACGGCTTTTCCGACCTCCTCCCTCTAATTTTTCTCACTTAGGATGCTAAATGGAATTCAAAACATCATTAGGCACGTGACCTAAATAAAATTGGGACTACTAACTCTATTGGATTTTAAAATAACATGTAATGGATTCATTTCTTTGGGGAGAGCAACCCCCTTATTATTTGTGCATTTTATTCCTACGTACATGCTAAGGATTAGTGCCCAATCCCAAGCTTATCTTTGGAGTGTACAACTTCTAGAAAATCACCTAACTCTAAAAATGAAAAGATAAAAGACCAATATCTCGGTCTTCACTATGTTGAGTAGGTGAATTGGGGGTTTGCTTTGTATATTGCTTGTGTCTTAAGTCCATCTGCATTTTCATTTCTCTTTGAGTCTGCGGTCCCATTAGTGTGAGTCATCCTTTTTTATTATTGAGTCTCTCTATCTCTCTTGTGTATTTATTTCCTCACTTGCATCCAAGTCAAGATATTTGGTCTTGAGCTTCATCGTCTTCGCCGGATTTTGCAGCTTTTCTCTTTGCCCATATCACCCATATCTAGTCTGGTTCAAGGAGACCCTCTCCTTGAACCACAATTTTGTCTATGTCCACGTTCATCTCACCCACCCTCCTCGTTCCCTCTGTATCATCCCTTCTACTCGGGAGTGCTGCGCTTGTAGATAGAGCCCGCATTGAGGTTTATGACTTACATTGATTATTTGAGTAAGTCGAGCCTATTTTGAGGATGCTGAGATTGCTCTGCTACTTTTGGTGGATCGGACTTCGATCTGTGCACAAATCATATTGAGGATTTTGATGATTGCTCGATCATTAGGTGTGATTCTTATTCGAGGATTTTTGATCATGCACACCAGATTGAGGATGTAGGGTATTCTGACGATGGGATGATGACTTCATGAGCTATGACTGATTGATATATTTTGCGGCTCCTTCTGTCTTGATTTAGAGTTTTGATTGACTATCTTGATTTGGGCTTTAGAGCGACGGTACCTGGAAGCCGCATGATCTCTCTCATCTCAATGACTTATCCATCCTCGATCTCCAGACTCTTTCACCCACCTGTAGCACGTAGAGGATTTTTGCTGACATCTTGAGCCATCTCAGCTGATTTGATTGACTTGAGGGATGCATTGTGATGACCTGATTTTCTCATCCCTCACACGATCTTATGCCCTCTTGAGGATTGATTAATTGATGATTTTGAGGACATGAGATTTGATGCCAGCATTCCCATGATTTGATTGACCTAGTTTGCATTACTTCTCGAGGACTATCTGCGGGAAAATGCAACACCTTCTCTATGCTCGGTTCACTCACTGTGTGTGCTGCCATCGTGTTGGAGCATGAAACCGAGTTGACTGCTTTGACTATTTGGCCTCCCTCTCTGATTTTGTGCCCGATCTATCAGTGCACGAGGCCAATTTTATGGATTCCTTCGAGTCTACTGTCCTTGACGGTCCTCACAGGGATGAGTCTTACTTCTGCTGACTATTTCACTACCTAGTTCATAGTTCTCTCAGAGGGTTATGTGTGAGAGACTATGACATTTTTTAGGATCCTTCGGTCTCTTCTGCTGGGTATCCATCTTGTTATCTACAGAGACCGATCTTTCAGACTCCTTTGAGTCTTCTATCATTGATGACCCTTGCAAGGTCGGGACCTATTTTGACTATTCTCTGCTTAGTTTGCATCACTCCCCGAGGACTATCTGTGGGAGGTTGCAACACATTCTTTACGCTTGGCTCCACTTGCTGATTGTGCCTCCAATATGTTGGAGCACAGAACTGAGTTGTTTGGTATCTCTTTCAGGTCCCACAACCTTGTTATGTATTCGATATGACGGATCTTGGCCCATCTGACTAGACTCCTTTGATTCCGCTCTCCTTGACGGTCCTCTCAAGGTTGAGCCATCTGCCTCTGATTATTCTATGCTTAGTTGGCAGCATGTTCCCTGAAGGTTATCTGTTGGACGTTGCCACATTCTCTTGATCTGTCGGTCTCTTATGCTGGTAGCTGATCAGTCAACCTACCGAGACCACTTCTGATGATCCGTCTGATGGATTTGACTCCTCTGAGTCTGCTCACTTGATGACCCTCGCAAGGGTGAGCTTTTTCTGATTATTCGTTGACTATACCACTCCCCAAGGGTTATTTGCGGGAGGGTACATCATTTTCTTGGTACGCATATTCACTTCTGGTGTCTCGTATCTGGTGGAGTACAAAGCTGAGTCTTTTGAATTGTGTACTTGATCTCCCTTATGGTGTCTCCTATCTGGTGGAGCACAGAGCTGAGTCTTCTGATATTCTGCAATCTTAGACTCATCTGAATCCGCTCACCTTGAGGACCCTTGTAGAGTGGAGCCATGTCTTGTGGAATTCAGTGTGTCCATTTGACCTCTCTGATCGTATGACCGCTGGATAAAACGCCGCTGCATTGAGAGTATCCTATTCCTCACTTTCTATACAATTCTGAGACCCTGATTGACTTGGAGGAATCCGTACTACTCATTCTTCCTCCATATCTTACGGTATCGACTCCGATCCATCCTTCCTTCTTTATGAGCGGACAATCTACTTCATGCTACCGATCCCTGGTTTCATTTTCTATTTGTTGTCCCTGATAGCTAACACCCACTTGATTGTATACGCGGGTGCCTTTTCGCTTTCTGACTGCGTAACCGCTCTCACAGGGAGACGTGATAAGAGTACGGTATTTACTTATCAGATACCGACCTGTACTTCACCATTCTTTACTTGTTGTATATATGTATTTTGTTTTACATTCCATATTTCTCCTGTATGTCATGTGTACCCTAGATCTTTCTCCATATCTGTGTATCTATACTTAGGTACATCTCATCCTAAGTATACGGGGTGTACACACTGTGTTGTTCTTTCTCCGTTCTATTGCATTACTCCCGTCGTTGCTTAGACTTAGGGATCTTTTACCCTAAGTATAAGGGAGCGATGCGTACATTCTTTGCGATCTTTTTCATCTATCTTCATATCTTTTATTCTTTTCTTCTTTTCGTTTTCATTTTTCTTTTTCTACTAGAGGGGTGTCGCCCTTTTTGTCAGTCTTCTGTACTTAGGACGTACTTTGTCCTAAGTATTGGGGGAAGGGGGGGAGTGCACTCCAGATTCTTTCATTAGTTGATCCCCTCCCACTGTCTACTTTCTTATTGATTTGCTCTACTATACTTAAGGATATCTCACCCTACGTATAGGGGAGACAGACCGAGCTATGATCTGTTTATTCACACCCTTGACCCTCCCTGCTTTGCTGTACAGTCACTGTACTTAGCTCATAGCATTTTACATAGCATTTTCATAGCATTTTCATAACATTTTCACTGTACTTTATGATCTGTTTTTTCTGCATTGTACATAGCATTTTCGTAGCATTCACAGTTTTTCAGGATTGAGCTTGATGATTGAACTTGTCCAAATAAAGTCGAAGATTGGAGTTTGGTTGGACCTTACTACATCTAACTGCATCGAAACCTTTTGGGAACTAGATTTAAGGTACTTTAGGTCTATTTAGACTTAATTCTTTGAGACTCAGGGCTATGTTCAAGTCACCTCAACTGACTAACTAGAACTATTCAAGACACGTGTATGACTCTTCTCGGCCGTGACCTAACTTGGACACTTGCACCTTTCACTTGGCTCAACTCTGTTGGAGTGGTGAGGGAAGGGATTTTCTGGTTTTAGACGCACAAGAGTGGAAACATTCGTCCTCGTATAGGGAGGGGAAGTGCACCCCAACCCGATCCAGTTGCCATGAGGTCTAAAGACAGGAGAGTGTGGCATGCAATAATGCTTCAAAAGAGGGATAGTCTTCTGGCTCAAGAGAAAAAACTCCTTATGTAAATGTTGCTGTAAATAGTATTAAAAAAAGTGGACATGCCTGATTGAAAATAAAATGCCTGCCGGAGCATGTATATATGTTGTTTAGATAATAAGCAATCTTGAGTATCAAAGTCATACCATGTGAGCATGTAGCTGGATGACTTGGCTACACTAGTCATGCATCTCGGGATAGGTAGCTACACTGGCCACCATCCATTCTTCTCTTCACCCCTCCTCTTGAGTCGGATGCCACTTGAACTTAGAAGGGAATACCCCGCTCCTCAAGGAAAGAGTTGCTGGATTGGAGAATCATTGGGTTGTCATTCTGGAAAAGTCAGTTCTCTTGTCATTTCAATTAGGGAAGGCCAATACCACTTACACTGTACAAGTCAGCTTCATAGTCATAAGGGTTTGCGTATGATGTAGGCTAGTTCTA